>JBBPKO010000811.1:0-12361 GCA_038089295.1 Xerocomus amazonicus
ATAAACGTACGTGTTAGTGGGTATGGACGACTACGAATCCACGCGCAGAAAGACGCCTTAGCGAGCCGTCAAACCCGAGAACAAATGGGCTTACGATAAAATGACGAGCTTCCACAGAATGAAGGTAGTTCAATAGACCGTATCCCTTTCCAATCGGCGAAGCGGTCTCAATACCGAAATGGATAAATGGAGTGGCTTCTTCAAGTGGAAATCATGGGGAAGAAATTCTACATGCAATAGTGCACCTGAAGTCCCTTTTCCGAGTGCACACGCGGGCTGTGTTCAATGTACATCCCGTTTTGTGTGAGTATTCTTCATCTGGAAGCGTGGTCGAGGGTACAACGTGATTGTTTTGACACCTCGTTGACATAGCACATCGACGATGAGGTCCCCGATCTTGCCCTTCCATGTTTTCTCCGAGGAAAAATGCAGACCTGATCTCTAAAGTGGCACCACAAGGAGCTTGAAGATGGTGAATGTCATCTTTCAAAAACAAGGACGCGGCCAACCGTGAGGCGTACCATCTCAGATCCAAACGTCAATATATTTTGTGCTACGAGCATGCCATCGAGCAAAGTGATCTTGCAAGGAAGAGATCTCTTTAGGTAAGGGTTTCACACTTGCTTTGTTCGGCGTAATGACCGTTGAGCGAGGGAATAACAGACGATAGGGATACGACCGTGCGATCTTAAGTGACTACCGGGTATGTCCATGATCGACTTAGTAACTTCGTTGAATAACATCCCTGTTTTGATGATTGGATCTAACCGAATGTATGAGAACCTCAGTAGATGTCAAGCTACTGATATTAGGAGTACTACCTATGAGAACTATAGTAGGTTAGTACAGTTGCAAATGCCTATAAAGTATGGCTTACCCTCAGTAGATGTCAAGCTACTGAGGAAAGGAAATAAACTAGAGAATAGTCGTCTAAAATATCGTGCGGTGCGCTCTAAGCTTATGTAATGTTACCATAAATGGAAGGCTAAAGCATGCAGGTCAATTTACAACAGTTTGCGGCCCAGTCTCTTCGATGACCTGTTCAACCTTCCTGTGCCATGTCATCTGGTTCGCTCAATTCATCACTGGGTCCAGTGGTATGCACAAAAAGGCTGACCAGATAGTAGTGGAAGCCTGGGGAAATCACTCATTGTTCAAGGTCAGTGTAGCTGGTCATTCTAGATACCCTACCTATCCTCATAAATGTTGTGTGCTCCCTCACAAATGCTGCAAAGAATTATTGTGCAAATGTATTCCTTAAGCTGTGTTACCTCCTTACAGTGAACTCAGCAAGCTCACATTTCCGATCCAAATTATCCTTCAGCGCAAATAAACAGGCCATCCACCCAGTTCCCGCCAGCTCGGAAACAGTAGACCCTCACTTGTATTCTGTTAAGCTCTCAATTCCAGGCAAATAGCACTAATACTTTTCGTCACTCATAGTATGTTCTGCATCCCCAACTTCGCGGGTCAATGAACCTATTACTATTCTCTTCACAGGGGATTTTCTGAGTCGAACCAGATCAGATATAGATTACACCTCAATAAACATATCGACAGTTTCAGGCCATTCATTGACCTCAGGCTGGATGTGGCACTGGTTGCTGGCAACACCCGATTTGGAATGGCGGTGTCTGCACAACACTTAGCAACCGGCATGACATAAAGCATAACTTGAACCTCTGCGCTACTTTTTCTAATCAAATGAATCCAGATGGGGTACCATTTACTGATATGAGAGGCAAAACAGGCCGGTCTGCAGAAAAGGTATTTATATTGTAGTCAAGACGACTGCGTCCCGTTTCCAAATTCAACATATGAAGGTCTTCTGGATGTCGCCGCCCAATCACACAAATAGCGCTATTCACAACTTGTGGTTTTGAGAAGCTATGAGCATATCAGACCGACTTCTTTCTGGCCTGGTGACCTCCAGCCACTCAAACGATTTGTTCTCAAAGGATGTATTTCAAATATCGGATCTTGCAATCACCCAGTCAAGATCCGCCGGTCAGCACACAACTTCGTTCATGATAGGATGAAAAAAACGGCACTTGTAACCTCTGCGGAATGGATCCAACAAGGTTGCCAAATTTTTCTCTGCGTGTCTCCCGGCTCTACTAAACGATGTTGGTTTGGAGGCTTTTTGTCGTGGTAGATGGAAATAAGGAACAAGGAGGGTACATATGAATTTGACCTACTGTGCAGTTGGTACGCTCGGCATTGGGTGTTAAGCGTAGTGCTGATTTCTCATTTCTTGTTAATTTGCGGACCGCCAAGTAGCCCGGTCACCAAGGTAGGTGGTTAGAAATTTCCCATGCAGAAATTCCAACCGGATTGTCCGTCTCCCGACGTAGTCCAGGTTCCTAAATATGGGGCATGAAAATGTATAAATATGGGCTCTACTCGGTCCATAGGTGCATCGATACATCCACTACTACTGGAAAATGGCTCCTCCCAACGGCACATACCTGATTGTGAGCGTCGGGTCGAGTTATGCCGTTAACCTTACTTTCGGTGCCGAATATGGTGCACTCACTGGTAACACTCCAGCCAATCCCGGCCGACATGTATGCATCGACGATGATTTGCATTTGTACCAAATGTTGATTTTTTGATAGTGGATCCTCAAGAATGTTGATGACAACAAAATCACCCTCCAGAATGTGATTGAGGGGTATTACGCGAGTACATTCATTTATCAGCGTGTACGTTCGCTCACAGACAAGGAGTTCAGAACTAATACTCATAATTTAACAGGCCGTTCCACTCTGGGGTACTCGGAATCCAACTTTCTGGACTCTTCAGCATGTCAAAGATGACATCTACCAGTGAGTCACGAATTCCCCTTTTTTGCTTTCTTGTGGTTGATGTTTTGTCACAAGGATCACAGTCGACGATTTTTTGTGGCGCCTTTCTGCTGATGCCCTCAATGCCTCAGTAAGATAAATTTTGCCGTGTTTTTGTCCAACCTCCCGCATTTTCAACAGATCTTCCTCGACATTCCCGGGTCTGGCTACTCTCCAGAGCTGATGCAGTGGAGGTTCCAACCCTTAGAGTGAACATCGGGACCTACCACCTCGCCTCTAAAGTTGTTCAAATGTCGCATGTGTTATAAAAAAGGATAACGAAAAAGATAAGAAAGAAAAAGGGATCTTGATTTTTGTATGATATCGCAATTGACGTAGCAGTTAAACCCTTTCCGCTATCTGCCAATACTCTGATCACAGCCTCTTCGATACTATAAAACTGTAAACTTCCTTGTTCTATCTGAATCCGCGCTCCGGCATTTTCCTTCTCGATATGTCAAGTCGACTGCCCAATCACGCAGGCAAAGCGGCAGCTCGTCAAAAACAGGTAGTTCCATAAACAGTTCCAGCCGCTCAAGACGTTGGCAGTACGGTTCATCTTCTCCATGCATGTGGGATTGCACGAACCGAGTGTTCCTCCGTTAAGGACTCCCCGCGACCGACGAACCTGGTCACTGTAAGCCGAGTGGCTATTACCGCGGTCAGCAAGCTCCGAACCACACGACCGAAAAAATGCAGTGCACACGCAGTGCATCGTTCCGTCATTTTCACGACCGATTTCTCCGACGATGGTCTTGTCTAGATACATCGAATTTGCAAGACAATCTTAAGGGTGACATGCCAAAGGCGGTGGACGAGCTTTGTTTACTCCCCTGAGTGGGGCCGGCATTTCCAACGCTTTAGTTGGCATGGAAGTTGTACGTTTCTCCCCTTTGCTTTTTAGTTGCATTGCCTGCATGCACGTCTGCTCACCGCAACATCATTCGTGCAAGAATGTAGGAATCGGGGTCGGCGTGCACGTCCACTGGGTCACGAACCAACTTGGATGGCACGCTCTACTGACCAGCTCTAACCCCCGGGAAAAGATGTAATGTGGCTCGTTGCACGTGCTTTTTTTTAGTAACACGTCTGATCCTGCCGCGTAAGTGGACCCAGCTTTTAATCGTGGCTTTCAAAGGTGCTACATGAGTCATCCGTTGGTGGGGTTTGGACAGGTGGGGGTCAGTTGTGCTTAGTCTCCCCCTCTTCTTTTCGGGTCGGGTGACGCAGGATCGGTGATGTAGGGACGATCTACATATCGCTCGGTCTGAAATGCGGGTTGAGCACTGGTGGTCTTTGTCCAAGTGCTCAGAATATCAAGGCCAACGCCAAGTATAAGGCATTGAGCGTCCAGCGCTCAGAAACGGTCATCACCCATGGGGGGGGAGGGATGGCCCAAAAGGCTCTGGACCCAAGATCGAGATTGCGATTGAAGAACTGACTGCGGTTGGCGAGTAAACAACCAATTCCTACTGCATGTACGAGGTGGCGATTTACATCACTATCATGAACACACGGGAACACACGTTTATAATTCTCTCTTGTTCGAACAAAAATGCCCCAAATTGATCGTCGTATCCTTTCTCAAGAGAAGTTCATAGCCAAGTCGAGGAGCATTGCGAGTATGGCACTCATGGCTGTTAGAGGTGATCCATTCTTTCCCTGGAATTATATGTCGAGGAGAGATGCCAAGGTCTCCATTGTAGACGTCCTACTCCCATTCCTGTCAGAGCCGAATGCGACGGTACAAGATAGGATTTACGAATTAAGCAACGCTTCAAAGGTGTGTCTACTTTGTCTAACCAGAGCGTGATGCATAACGAAGCCCATCTTTTCTTTAAGCTGCTGAAACAAGAAAGGAATTCGGTGGACAGTCACACATCATCGTTGGATGCCCTCGTCAAAGAAGTATTGTATGTGGAATTTCTTCCTCATGATTTGCAGTGGAAGAGGCTGCTCCGTTCATACGTTTCGGTATTGAGACTCCTTCGCCCATTGGAAAGGGATACGGTCTATTGAGCCACCTAGAGGCTTGTCATTTTATCGTAAGCTCGTTTGTTCGCGGATTTGACAACTCCCTGTAGTGTCTTTCTGTAGGCGGAGTCCCGGTTGTCTATACCAACTAACACGTACGTTGATAAAGAGCACGACAAACCTATTTAAAGGATACGGCTAACAGGATTTCATTTTGTGTCCGGGAGGGAGACGCTCGATAGATCCTTTTTCATCCGCCTAATCAAGTACGTGCGCTTCCTTGTTCATATGTTCACCTACCTTGTTCATATCATTTCAAGCAAGACTATTCTATTATGAGGTCATCCTTCTCTTGTCTTGACCAAGTCGCCGAGCTGGACAGGCATATACATAGCTTACTTGAGATCGAGTCCCACAATTTCAAGCACGCTTCGAGCGCTACGAAAAATCTCGAAAGAAAGCAGGATGCGCGTCTCTTTTTGTGCCGAATTCGGCATTATTTGGGAAGAATTTGGGAGCATGCTCGAATCTCTTGCAATGATGGCATACGGACAGATACTGTACGTATGTTTCAAATTCCATTTATCTATTTCTCACACTCATAATCCCTGCAAGGGGATGGAACAAAACCGCTGATGGCGCTCACCACATCCTTGTCAGAATATGGCTCTGGATCAAGATGCGATGGGACAACTGGTGCTGGCTGCAGAAGGAAAAACCAAGTGCCATATACTTTCTGTTGGTAGGGAGAACTCGAGATACATGTATCTATTTTTGGTGGCCTTGGGTACACACACCAATGTTGGGCGCATTTCAAGGCATGAAAAGGAAATGATTATGGGCTAAGTGGTGTTGGAGATCGACGTCTGAGGATGCTTGAGAGAAATACAATGCTATGTATACTAAACGTCGGTTTGGCATAGGATGTATCCTGATTCGCTTGTTCCTATTCTTTCCTCCATCTTTCATTCACTCGGGATGATTTGCTTTTCTGTGCGAGTCAGGAAAAAAAAAAGTTGGGATTTGGAGCCCAAAAGAAAAAACCGACAGGTGTGAATGTTTTCCTACGGGAGCCTTGCATTACCATGTATGTCCAACGCGCCGCACACGCACTTTCTAGTTGATGAATCTGGGAACGATACCCCTATCCACCCATGTTTTTTTTGGGCTGTCGTCAGTTCACCCTCGAAACAAGGAGAAAAAATGACAAATCAATGTTCACCTGATTGGAGATCGACTGCCCGTTCTTCAAGTATAAGACAAGTGTATCATGCGCTCTCGCCAGCTAGCTTGCCAAAGCCCGTCCACCGAACAAAACCACATAGAAGTGAGCAAAATGTGATAAACAACAACCACGCATGAACCTTGGTGAGAATGATACAGAACACGTCCGTGCGGGGCACAAATGCGCGGACATGTTCGACGAGCGTGTCGACTAGACCAGGGAGCGCCGACGGCCCATGTCCCCGCTGCCCAGGAACGTCGTGTAGGTTTGACAGGTGCCGGCAGCGCGATTGTTGGACGGCCGTGCGTGCGCAGGTTGATGCCGACACATACGAAAAACACGGCCTTTCGGCGATGTGTTTAAAGTACAGCGCGCAACCCCCGCCAAAAAAAAGTGGGAAACCCGGGGAGTCATGGGCGGCATCTCCATGCAAAATCGGTAGGATGAGCTTATATGCACGTTCGGGAGTTTACGCCGATGGATGCAGCGATGGTCGGTCCAGTGTGCGTGAGTTTTGAGCTGGGGTGCGGATCTGGCGTCCCGGTCATGTTGTGATCGAGCTTGGTGGAGAGATCGTGATGGTCGGGATTCAGTTTCCTGGGAAGGGTCCGTGTGAGAGGTTCGAGAGCATGGTCTAGGAGTCGAGGAGCATCGCGAGTATGGCACTCGTGGCCGTTAGAGGTGATCCATTCATTCCCTGAAACTATACGTTGAGGATAGATGCCATGGTCTCCATTATAGATTTCAGCGAGGTCCTGCTCCCATTCCTGTCAGAGCCGAGTGCGACGGTACAAGACATCCATGGATCAAGCAACGCTTCAAGAGTGTGTCCGCCTTGTCTATGTAAGCCCATTGGCATACACATCACGTGCACGCTGGTATATATCTCGCCGCACTGCGTAGATGTAGCATAGTCGCCCCTTGTCTTCGCACCTCGCAGTCGTCGTATAGATCGTGGTCAAGTTCTGTCCTGCCCGATCCCTCAGTGTTCCCGCCATTAGCCACGGTGGGCTTTCAGTCTAACCACGATTCACTCTGAATCGAGTGATTTGATCGCCACACGCGTGCGGAGTCTGCGACCATTATACAGTCCTTTCTTTTCTTCCATCCAGCTAATCACACGGACCCTTCCCAGGGAACTGGATCCCACCGTCATGATCCCTCCGCCGAGTCCGATCGCAGTGACTGGGGCGCCAGATCCGCAGCCCCGCCCGGAGCCTACTCACGACGGGCCGACCATCACTGCGTCCATCGGCGCGAGTTCCAAAACGTGCATGTAAGCTCACCCTACCGATTTTGCCTGCAGCTGCTGCGCTCGACACAAACCGCTTTTCCCACTTTTTTTTTGGTGGGGATTGCACGCTGTACTTTGAGCGCATCGCCGAACAGGCCATGTTTCTCGGATGTGTTGGCGTCAACCTGTGCACACACGGCCATTCGACAAATGCGCTTCCGGCACCTGTCGAGCCTACACGACGTTTCTGGGCGGCAGGGACAGATGGGCCGTCGGTGCTCCCCGGTCTAGCTGACGCGCTCGTTGAACATGTCCGCGCATTTGTGCGCCGCGCGGACGTGTTCCACGTCGTTCTCGTCGAGGTACGTGTCTTGGACGTTATTTGACTTTACTTACTCCTATGTGGTTTCGTTTGGCGGACGGGCTTTGGCGCACTAGCTGACTAGAGCGCAGGATACGTTCATCTTGTACTTGAAGGACGGACAGTCGATCGCTAATCAGGTGAACGTCGATTTGTCTTTTTTTTTTTCGCTTTGTTTTGAGGGTGAACTAGCCCAAACCCAAAAAACATGGGTGGGGTAGGAGTATCGTTCTGAGATCCACCGACTGCAGAGGCATCTTTTGTGTGTGTGCAGCGCATTAGACACGTGTGGTAAAGCAGGGCTCCCGTAGGAAAACCTGCACACTTGCCAGTTTTTTTTTCTTTTGGGCTCCAAAGTTCAACTTTTTCTTCTGACTCGCGCTTAAAGGCAAGTGAACGAAAGACGAAGGAAAGGATGGGAACAGGCGAATCAGGATACATCACGTGTCGAACCGACGTATGGTATGGATAGCACTCTTTTTGTGACACCTTATTTCAAGCATCGTTAGACGTCAGGCCCTCAACGCCCACTTAACCCATAATCATTGAAATACGCCCGACATCGCCGTGCGTACCCAAGACCACCAGAAAAAGAGTGAAGTAGACACGCCTCTCTTCTCCAAATTTGACACTTTCTTCTGCAACTAGCGCCACCGCTTCCACCCCACTTTGACCCAGAGTCTGACTTCGCCATATTCTAACAGGCATTTTTTCTCTCGAGATATTTCATAGCGCTCAAGACGTGCTTGAAGTCGTGGGACTTGATTTCAAGTAAGCTATGCCCGTCCAGCTCGACGACGACTTGGTCAAGACACGAGAAAGATGACCTCATCTATAGAAAAAGGGGATAGTCTTGCTTGAGACGATGTAAGCAAGATAGAAGGAAGCGTGCGTACTTAAAATGAGGTGGCTGAAAGAGGATCTATCGAGGGTCTCCCTTCCGGACAAAAAACGAAATCCTGTCACCCGTATCCTTTAAATAGGTTACTTTATCGAGTGTAAATGTTGGTTGGTATGGATGCCTGGGAGACGCCAAATCTGAGAACAAACGAGCTCACGATATAATGACAAGCATCGACACAACGGAGGTGATTCAATAGACCGTATCATTTTCCAATCGGCAAAGCAACCTCAATACCGAAATGTATAGATGGAGTGGTCTCTTCCGTCGGGAATCATGAAGAAGAAATTCCACTTGCAATAGTGGGAGAGGGTCCACCTGAAATCCCTTTTTCCGAGGGCATGCGCGGGCTGAGCTCGATGTACGTCCCATTCCGTGTGCATACTCCATCTATAAGCGTGGCCGAGGGTACAACCTAATCGTCTTGATACCTCGTTGACAAGGCACGTCGACGATGAGGTCCCCGAACTTGCCTTTCCACGTTTTCTCCAAGGAAAAACGCGGATCTAGTCTCTGAAGTGGCATCGCCAGGAGCTTGAAGACAGCGAATGTCATCTTCCAAAAGCAATGACGTGGCCATTCGTGACGCGTACCACCTCAGATCCAAACGTCAATATATTTTGTGCTACCACGAGCATGCCATCGAGCAAAGTGATCTCGCAAGGAAGAGATCTCTTTCTTTGAGCAATCGCTCTTGCTTGGTTCGGCGTAATGACCTTTGAGCGAAGGAATAACAGACGATAAGAATACGGCCGTGCGGTCTTAAGTGACCACCTGAGTATCGACATGATTGACTTTTTTAACTTCATTGAACAACATCCCTGTTTTGATGGCGTATATGTTGTGTCTAACCGAATGTATTAAAGACGCTTTCAGGCAGAATACGAACGATGAACGTGCGCCTCGCCTATGTCGTGTGGCAAATTCAGGAGGTACGCCATGAATACCTCGAACACCGGTGGTTTTCCGTGTTGTTATTGTCGTTACGACATCGGTTCCATAGCAGCTGCGTGCTGCAAACGCCCTGGGATTGGCCTCGCAGTGACAAGGCATCAGAAACCGAGTCGGAGGAATGTAGTTCATGGAAATACCAACTATTCTGGATACTTGGACATCCGCTTGAATCTGTGCTAGATATTGTCAGGGCATCTTGACCAACTGGTGCAGCGTGAAACCAAGTTACCAACCTTGGAACAAACTCCGCAACTTACAAACTCCACAACTTGCCATTATCGCAACAATTCCTTATCGATTCCCACACAGCAAGTCCTCAAGGTTGAACACTATCTTCCTCCTCAGTGTACACCAACGATTCGCCTCACAATATGCCAGCGGATCCTTTGGGAGTCCACTGCAGGCAAGTTCTTGGCCAGATTGTAACCGTCTCGCAAGACATCCGCTATTCTGCCCTGGAATGTGTGGCAGATAGCCGAGACTTTGACCTAGCTCGAAAGCTTCGAGACCAAGTGGATACAGTCCGGAGGTCTGCTGATACCATTCTTGAAGCCTTCGCCAAAGCCTCTTTCAGGGAAGATGCTCTCAACGAGCGGCTAATTGGTTGGCTATTTAGTGGAGGGCTGCACTCGTGTTTGGGTAAACTGAAGGGCGTGAAGGACGTCCTTAAGCCCAACGTCGGTCGCGCCAGCCTTCCCGTCGCTAGGCATCTGAGACCCGCTAACGAGAAACTGACCGGAGCGACGGACTTCTTCGAGAGGAATAAATCGGATTTTCATTTCTTGCTCACTCCAGGAGTTTGGTGAGTTTCTCAGCAGTCACCGCTGCGATGTACCGGACTCTATTTTTTTAGGAATCGCGAGAGAGCTTTTTACCAGCTATCCCAATCGGACACACCACAGCATTCTCAAGAAACAGTGACAACAAATCTGTGCGTATCATCATGCTAGACCCAACATTCATTCCTTGAATGAACCCCCGAATGTATCAGAGCAGGATCTATTGAGAATGAAACATCGTCAAATACGGACCCAAATGCAGCAAAACGAAAGCTGAGAGAATCGCAGAGTATGTGTCGTATTTTACCCATGTGCCTGCGAATAACACGTTAACTTCAGGACGAATGTTGGAAGAAGTATCACGATGGTTGAACGCATTGGATTGCTCCGATAAACACAATCGTATGCTCTGCCTGCATCAGGAAGGCACGTGCAAGTGGCTCCCTCGCATGGATCAGTTTATAAAATGGAGGACGAACGGCAAGTGGAGGGCTATCAACTTTCCGTTTTTGTGGTTGTGCGGAAAATGTGTGGTGTCTGTTATTTTCTTATGAGTCTCGATGACTGATACCAAAATCCTCGACGTGTCCTAGCCGGCTGTGGGAAGTCTGTACTTATGTAAGTACAAATTTTATTCATATACATTCCGGTACAATACAGATCCACGTTGATTAGAGCATCCACAATCGAACATCTGAAGACCACACTACAAATACAACGGGAGGTCCTAATATTCTTTTACTTCGATTTCCAAAATAAGAGGTCGAGGAGCACAGCCGAGATGATGCGTTCCCTACTCTCTCAATTATGTCGTCATCTTATTGATCTTGACATGGATTCCGGAGATCTACCAAACAAGATACTGGAGGAAAAGAGTGACTGTACCTTATCTCTCGATGACTTGGACAGACTCTGCAATCTGATATTGCGTGTCGCGAATTTCTTCCCTTTGGAGCCTATCATAGTCGTGGATGCCCTCGATGAGTGTGCAGATATTGAATCTCTCCTGCCCACACTCGTCAGACTGAATAACGGCAATGTTCGGTTGTTGGTGGCTAGTCGGCCATATAAAGAGATAGCTTGTCATTTCGAAAAATTTCCCTCACTTTCCTTTGAGGATGTGGACAATGAATTGTCGGTAGACATTGACCTGCATATCAGACGAGAGCTCGGTTCCTACAACCGGCTGAATTTTGCTGGCCCGGAGCTTAAAGACGAGATAGTCGAAAAACTGAATCGGAAAGCGGAGGGCAGGTAAGCCCTTGTCCTATGTGGTTGGCCTGTGCCCCATTGCCCTTACACTTCAGATTTCGGTGGGTTCAATGTCAACTCGATATCCTCAACAGATGTAGATCCACACTGGAGGTGAGGGAAGCAATCGAAAATCTCCCGGGAGAGCTAGAAGCAACGTATGAGAGAATTCTGGATGGAATCGATCAACGAAGGTTGGAAGGAAAGCAGGCCCGATCTGTACTCGTTTGGCTTATGGGGGCGCTCGAGCCACTCCGCCTGGTTCAGATTCTCGACGCCCTTTCGGTTGAATTTTCTCTTCCGAGAAAGACTATCCCCGAGACACAGCAGCTAAAAACCAATTTACTAGAGGCATTGTCGAGCCTTGTGTCATATTACGATAATACAGATGTAATTGAGCTGTCTCATGCTAGCGTCAAGGTATATCTTCAGCCAATTTGTTCCTTTGATATCTAGATAATCTGTTTCTACAGGAATATCTCACCAGTCGTACAACTCTCCCAATGTACCAGATACTCGGCAACCCTCATGATGAAACGGCCCAGAAATGCATGCACTACATATCTGCCTTCATAAGACATGAACCTTTCGATAGGGACATTGATCAGTCCGGATCTTGGCCGATGATGTCCTATGTTTTCTCCGCTGGTTTCAACCATCTCGCTCACACCGATCCCGAGTCAATTAATGTCCTCGAAGCGCTACAATCTCTTGGGCTGGATGTGCGACATCATCCATCACATTGGGACCAACTCTGCCTGTTGCGAGAGGACGGCCCCCAATTTCTGTACCCTCCATGGCCATCATCGAGACACGACTTCGTACCGTACATCCTG
>JBBPKO010000812.1:0-12342 GCA_038089295.1 Xerocomus amazonicus
CGAATCAAACCACAGAGGATCGATGTCTAGAACTCAGCGAATGTCGGACTCCTTATGACTGATTTCGTTTCCAAAGACGTTTTGGGCTAAAGCGTGATGAAGAAGGGCGAAAGGCAGTCGCCCTTAACCTCGGTCGTTGAACTGTGGGTCTTCCGTCAAACAGCGTGGATCGCAACAACGTTCTGCAGCGAGTACGACGGAGAGGGTTACCATCGAGAGAGTACCGAACTCGGTGGTGGTCTTCGAATAGTCCTTCGAGGGCGATCTGGACCTGGTGTTGAAACGGAGAGCCACGGGATACTCGCCTCATCGCCTCCAGGGTTCAGGACTTGCCGGGAATGGGTGATCTGGGTGGAAAACGGAGGCGGTGGAAGAAACGAAAAAGAAAGAAAGAAAAAGGGACATGCAACCCGAACCTCTCAACATCCACTCCCCTACCTACCTCTCTCCCCACACCTCGACGCCTCAGGCTTGACTGAGCGTCGATCCCCCATGCCTCCTCATGATCGCCATCGCGGAGAGAGAATCAAGACGTTCCAGGCGAGGATCGACAACTCCACCACCGGCTACCTTCCGCCGCGCCCTCAGCATCTCGATTTCCATTTGAATCGTCGCATTGCTCGACACCTTAGCATCCTTCTCGAGCGGAGGAACCATCAGCTTTCGAATATGCGACACCTTCTCCCCACCAGCCTTCAGAGCATTGTTCCCGGCCATGAATTGCGACACACATCGCGAAGGTTCAAACCTGGACCGGGCAATCTCAATAGCAGAACGAATCGTCGTCCACGCTGTTCTTCTCAAATCGGAATCCTTGGTGGGTGGCCCTCCCTGCCGTTTCTGTATCATCTTCGCGAGTGTCTCTTTAAACGCGGTGCCATCCCCAGGGTGTGATGTGATCTTCCCAGCACACTGCGTAGGCGAAACCTCCACCGATGCTCCTTTCCTCGGGCTGCCCATCTCGATCGTATTGTCAACTCCAGCTATACGAACTGCTGAGCTTGTCGGCGTCGAGATTATGGTCGAGGACGGCGAAACCGCAGGGGAAGAGGAATCCGTCTCGGAAGGAGCGCTGGGACCCTCGGGTATTCCTGTGCTGCCTGATTGCCTCCTGTCGCTAATGCCCGAGAGGGTCTCGTCACTGCAGACCGATGTCGGTGTCGACGTCTCGATCTGCCTGCCACCGACAGTAATAGCGATCGTCCAGCTCTGAGATGGAAACGAAGATAAATCTGGCGAAGGGGGTGGCGACCACGTGACACTCGGATAGGCGATCGTGTTGAATGTCAGCCTCTCGTTCTGAGGCGATGGCGCCCTGGGAAGGCTCTCCGTATCGACAATACTGACAACAGTATTCTTGGCGGAGGTTCTGGTGTGTGCAGAACTCCTGAACATAGGAGTCTTGACACACGGCTTGTGATGATCGATCCCCGCAATTCGACGGAGAGGAATGCGAGCCTTGACTGTCACATTCTGCTTCCCGCTACAAGCTACCGTCGTGCTAACGAAGGGCTGAGGAATGCGACCGCGTGGAACACAACTCGGTCGCGGTACGGGTTCGTTGCTAGCCGTGAACTGCGTCGACCTCACAGGTACGGAGGAGCTCCGTGCGATCCTATCTTCCCTCGCCTTGTTAGTGACCTCCGTCCGTTCTAGGTCACTTGTCTTCGTGCGCAGACGCTGATTCATAGACGGTTCACGTGGTGAAACAGCAGATCCCTTTGGCCTAGTTGTCTCGTTGATAGCCGGGACTGGCGCCGGTCTGGTTGACAAGCGGCGTGGTTCCACGGATGCGATCTTTGAAACAACAGTTGGTAAAGCCACGGCTTGGCGCGGTTGCTTCATTCGAGCCTCGACAGGGACAGGCGGACCGTCTTTTCCAGACGGCGGGGGCGCGACCGGTGACAGCCTCTGAGCTGGTGTCTTCCTCGTCGTCGAGCCAGAGTACCGTTTCGTAGTAGTGCTGCACACTACGAACGGTTTCGGGGCGGGTCTTACTGTCTTCTAAGGTTGCAAGTGAGATACACGAACAAAAGTGCTAGGACGGGACAGGGAGAAACATACGAGGCGTGCCATGTGCCCGTCCTTGAGAACATCCTTGACGAGCATGGTGGGGTGGGCTTTGGCGTTGGCGTTGGCAAATCCAGACATTAGAAGAGGATCAAATGACGGAAAGGCTAACCTTTACAGTCCGGAAGGATCGATTTATATAAGTTGACACTGGAGGCTGACGGTGGCTGACCCCGATGGATTGACCAAGCCTGTTCAGAATCGGTCGTGTGTACGCTCGCGCGTCATATAAACGCGTCTTGCATGCAGAACCAACCTCCCTGAACTATGAATGATGCTGTAGGCTGTGATTTTCCCTTGGCAGGGTTTCTAGATCGTCAATTAACGACGACTATAGCCCGGACTGGAAATAAGCTTGAGTACGTACTGTTCGTCCACTTCAAATGGAACGGGTCACTAGGAGGACTATAGGCTCTTGTAAACCAAGGTCGAGACGCTGACGTTAGTGACAGTGAATCCATGAATAGCCATCTGGCTTTGAGTCGGTCAAACAGACCAGCACAGTTCCCAGCTAGTAATTAGTATACTTTCGGCTTTCTCTATAACTTCGTCTCTCCTGCAATTATGTCCGAAGAGACACCATATATCATCAGGAAGAAAGTTGTTTTACAAATGTGCAAAGCCGAACTTACAGATAACCCAGGGTTAGGCTGTGTAAAGTGAACCTTGGGGGCAGCATCACTATACATAGTTTGTTTCGACGCCGTAAACCAATAAATAAGATCGCAGAAGCAAGATGATCGCTGGCACATAAAAGCGAGTGCAAGGTGAGATGTACATACGAGTCTCAAGATTTTTTCCCTTGCCAGTGGTGCCCTTTATTGGGAACAGATGATCAGGTCGTTCCTGCATTTTCAATGTTAGTTTCAAAGACAACAGTGATGAATGGATGTCATAATCGACCTATTACCAGGTCCCCCCTTACATCTGCCCTTTCCGCATCAGATTTCGTCTCACACGCCACTTCTCGCCCCCGACTCCCTCCCCCTTTCCCCACTGCAAATACGGCACATTTCCCTTCTCAACCCCCGCTACTCGACTCTGATCATCCTCCCGGAAGTCGAGCATTCCCCACACCGGCAGCTCTATCTCGCCTTTGACGAGTACCCGTGTTTGCGAAAGAAGCCCCGGCGGAACCGGAGTAAGGACGTGCATGTACGACGAGCCCACATCAGACATCCCTCGAATCAGCGCAAGCCCGTGGCATGTTGACACCATGGGATCGGGCGGCGCCTCAGCGGGGGTATATAGTAACGAAGACACCCCTTCGGAAGTAGACTGTGCAGGTCGAGAGAGGCTGCTGGTATGATCGGCGCCTACAAGCCCGACAATGGCACCATTCAGGACTCGTTTCAGCTCGGATGGAACCACATCTTCATATCCTGACCCTGTCAAGTATACGTGATCAAACGCTTGCGTATAATCCACTTCATAAGGATGCCGTGCACAAAGCGGCAATGAAGTATCCCACATCGAGGCAGTTAATTGCTTGAACATCGGTTCGCGTCCTGATAACGAATAAGCTGGGGGCTCGGGAAATATCGCGTGAAAATAAGATAAGACATTGAGATGCCGGTGGTCCGTCGCTGTGTAATATGTACTTGTCATCTCTGGGCGTATAGCATCCACCTTGATGCATCGCTTGACGTTTGTCCGCAAAAATGAAAGCACTTGTGGAACGGGTTGTGACTGTGGTAGTGCCGACCACCCTTTTTCTTCGGCACCGTCAATCTCTAACATATGCGACGTTTCGGCGAGCTCCTCAATCCGTGCATTTAGGTCTGCACCTAGGCCCTTTGTCCACCCCATGGTGTTGACCACAAGTGGGATAGCATCATATATGCGCTCGTCGCCAGGTGGAGGTACGTCCATTGATACGTGACACTGTAATTCAAGTTTGTACGTTTCCAACAGCGATTGAATCGAGTGTAGATAGTTTGAAGGGCTTAAACGAGGCGACGTCGATCCAATGTAGTGCGCACGGTAAGGCAAAGTGGGATGCGTGAATGGAGGGCCTGTTATATCATGCTGTTTACCATCCAATAATGCGACACGCGACGGACTGACTAACCAAACAAATAATTTTCTACGATATTGAGCGCTAACAAGCCGCCAGGTGTGAACTCGGATTGACCTAAGTCGCATTCAAGGAAGGCCACTCGACGGTATCTTTACGGGTGAGGAAAAAGTGAGAAACCACACTCGACATCTCATAACTACTGACCGACTCAACAAGCGGTTCACCAACGTCCTTGCCAATGTGCTCTTCCCGCTCTTTTTCGACCCTTTGACCAAGCATATTGGTGCCATGCTTATTCCCGAGTCAGATCTTTCATACACCGAGGAAAGCGCAGCCTCCCAAGAGCTTGGAAGTACGAATGGGTGAATGTCCTTGGTGGTCTGGTTCACCTGATGGAGAACATGTTGGTTGGGTAGATGAGCACACACAAGGGTTGAGAGACATACACCGTGCACTCTCGAAATATTGATGCCAGGGACAACCTCCGACTCTCGAGGCGGCTTGAACATATTCTCAAAGGTTTTACATATCCGTCCGAGGCCCTCGATGCCTGTATGAACGCGTTCCACCAAAATCGCAGTGGTGTTCCGTTGCTGTTGAACAGCTGGCGGGATCGGAAATGTGCAAACACCTTGGCGATCCAACGCAGCCCATGAGAGAACGGGAATGGGAGACGACCGCGGCGCAAACACAAGATGTTTGACATCAGAGGGAGACAGAGTGACACCCAACAAGGAGAGGCTGCCTTGAAGGACGCATAGCGAGTACACTCCAACGAGTGTGACCGTCTCGTTTGGCTGGAGGACCAAGATTGCCTTGCCACTGCTCTCGCCTCTGTCCTCTGTAACCGGATGGACATTGTGGTTCAACACCGGGCAGAACGTGCACAAAGGTAACGTCTCAGTTCCTTCTGGTAGCAGCGGAGTGGGGTGCACATCAGGATCAGACATGATATTGGGATCACCGGGCTCCGAGTCGTTGTCCGACGAACCGACCACTGGCCGACTTGGTGACCAGGCCCGTTTGGTTTTCGTAATAGAGATGGACGAGGGTCCCACCGGAGCGGGAGTGTCCATTTCTATCTCCATCTCTTCTTCAGACGACGAGTCTGACATTGAGTTGTCCTCCACCGCGGTGTCGACGGTGCTCACCGCGCCCCCATTGCTTGTCCTCGGCGAGTTGCTTGAACCAAAGTAACGCGTGTTTCGGTACGACTTTGCGGACGCATGAGCGACCTTGACCTTTTTGTTCTTCGAGAATCCGGCGTTGTGCGAACCGTGCAGTTTTCGCTTCGGGGTCGGCTTGTTGCTACCAGAACGCGACCCGAGCGTTGGTTTTGGCGACGACGAGGGTGTGTGGGATGGGGAAGAGGCAGGTGGTGATATGGCCGGGGTAAAAGAACCCGCTGCTGCTGCTTTCGCTGCTTTACGCGCCGCAACAGCGCTGAGCATTTGTCGTCGAGAGCTTCGAGCAAGAGTAGTACTACGAGGCAATAGAATACCGTAGTCACTACGATACGAGCAAAACGCTCTTCAACAGTGATGAGCTACAACGTTCAAATGAATTGAATCGTAACTACTACCACTGAGTCGAGTTGAGAAGTTCATCCGTTCGGAAGGGACTCTAGCTGATGACCAGGTCCAGTCCTCTCAACATATAGTGGTGATGGGCTCAGCAGCCCTCTTTCCACCCACCATCTTCGGCAGAGAATGCAACCTGGCAGCTAGCTGTTGATGGTCGGACAATAAGTGGGTAATCTAGTTCAACGCGTCCGGTAACATGGCAGAGATTTACAGCGTTCAACCACATATTACAAGGTTTGTCTTTTTCTCGTCTTTTGCCTTCACCCGTACGGGTTGACCATCATCAGGATCATCATTGCAGTACATTCTCTATCTGAGTGGATATTAATCCATCGAGGATCCGTCGTTAAAACAGCAGACATATAGTGTATTCTTACCACCAGTCTTTAACCTATTATGTGTGACATGGGAATTATTTCAAAGTACATCCAACGTGCGGACATCGTTGATCAATTTGTTCAACGTCTTCGACGTGAGCTCCTCGATCTGGACGGTGATCAAACTTTCCGCAGCGACCCTCCGATACTCGTCCATGTTTCTGCGCGTCTGTGTCAACAAGAGCGCGCCAAACGGTTTTCTCAATCGAGCAAGAAACTGGGACACATGAATCTGCTTTTCCACTGGTGAAGGAGGGCTGAGGGATAGGTCACCCGGAGGCAACGAAGCAGACCATCCGCCAAATCCAGCCAGCCCAAGGCGCGGAAAAAGCCTTCCTGGCCGCGTCTTCCAGTTCACGGGTGTATTTACTGTCTCCATGACATCCCAAACAGGTTCCCTATCAAGAAGAAAGTCAATCCAAGGGTGAACGAGGCAAAGAGACCCTGGCAGCCGGGAGAGATCTTCGTTGGTTTCTATCTCTACTATCCCGAGTGCACCTGTCTGCGCACGGTAACCTGAACCATTCTGAGAGGGTAATACCTGGCCAAGTTTGAAGGCAAGGCAAGGGAGTTTCATTCGGCGACCCGAAAACGATGGTACAGGGAGCTGATTCAGTCGGTCATGAAGTTTTGTAACCAATGTGGGGTTGAGTGAACGCAATCCAGCACCAATCGTTTGAATTTCGGCATTGGAGATGGGTGCCGGAATGTGTGTGGTTGGAAGCTCCTTGAATACTGTGATACTGCCTGGCAGACAGCTGTTGAAGGCACCAGATCTTCCCTTCCATGCGAGAATACTCATGTCTCCTGAGCTCGCGAGAAGCTGGGCCAATAATCGACCGAGTGCCTTGTCCCCTTCCCCATACAAAACTGGTAATGACAGAGAAAAGATCCCAAGCAACGAGTACGCCGCATCCTCAACCCGCGTCGTCTGTCGTGTCGAAGCAAGGCGAAGCTTCTCCCGTATGCCAACCAATCCTGGCTTGAGTGCCACCAGCGCTTGTGCCAAGATACCGGTCGCCTCTTCCATCTCTGAGATGATCTCCGGAGACTCCTTGTGGTTGTGCATGTCAATTCCGAGGTATGGTGTCCAGTCCTCTGTGTAAAACCGGACCACTTTTGATGCATGGTACTCTTGTAGTGTCCACCCCCGTTTATTCCATATACTCTCCGTCAGGGCGCCACGCTGCGCTAGTCGGGTAACACCACGGAGGAAAATGATCGTCATCGCCGAGCCTTCATACCACTTGAACATGCTAACGATAGCTTCCTGGAGTACAAAATGATTCCCTTTATCAATACAGCAGGTATCGCTCCATGCCCAGTGGTATCCAGCGTCCCGTACGATCTTGCAGAACATTTGAAGCTTCTCGTGAGTGGGACACTGCTCGAGATCGTAGACGAGAATTTCAGTGACCTTTTCAAATGGTGGTTCGTTCTCTTCCCACTTGTGTGAAAATGTGGCATAATTAAAGTACTCCTCAACCACTTGTTTGATACGAGCGTAGTCGATCTCTGTAGTCATCGACGAAACCAGCTCTGCGAAAGCTGGCATCAGTTCGAATGCAGAAGCCTGTTCAGATTTGTCGCATAGACGACCTGAGGTGGTGTGAATGAGTACAACTGGCGATTCGTGAATGGTATCCCGAATGGTAGCACGGATCGCCTCTGTCGTCTGGGCCGGCGTAACATATTTGCAAGACCGCTCTACGAGAGTATTTCAATAGGCAAGTGACGGTAGGACATAGCTATTCTTACCACGCATCTCCGGATCGGATGATTCCGACATCTTCGAGAGCATCGTCCCAAAAGCGGCTATGGCGTCCGCATAATACCCTGTACCACGCAATGCTTCATACTTTCTCTCGTATCCCAGCGGAGAGGAAGGATCGAACTTGATTACCTGAATAACGATTAGTATGTATGAACTTGAATAAGTCAAAATTAACCCACGTCATTTGCATCTTTTAAGGCATCCTCCCACTCCATCGATGCTGCACGTGCCTTGCTCCGCTTGGCAAGAAGGTGTTGCGGGACAGTAGGATTCAACGATAGGGCGGTCGTGTATTGCGAAATCGCGTCGTCGAACTGGCTAATATTCATGGCGCCATCACCGATGCCCTCGAGTGTCCCGCCGCACCTAGATATAAAATCTAGCAGAGGATAGTTATACAGATGTCATATGTGTGGTGTGCGTAAATGCTCATACCTCGAGTCCACTTTGCCTCCTCTTCGTCCAATTCCCGAGCTACCTCATTACGAATTTCGTGAAAACAAATAACTGCTTCTTCTACATGTCCAGTTGTCTCCAAACGGTCGCATATGGCTTGATAAATTGCAAATCTCGGAAGCCTGAACTTAAGGCAAACGGCTGTTAGGTACACGAGGGGTACAATCGCAGAGAATAAATTGCAGAGAATACTTACGCTAATGGCACCAGCTAAAGCGTCCCTCCACGACCCAGCCATCAGTCTTAATCTCGCCCATTCTGTCAACAACGCCGTCAGAGGATGTAAGGCGTGCGACCCTTCCTCCATAGGGACAATGTCGTGGCAAGCTTCACTGCTTGCTTCGCCACTGTCTTCCTGCGTTGAAAGACACCGTTGCATGAAGTCTGCAGCCGAAATATAGATATACGATGCAAGAATGAGCAAGGTACAATAGCTTACCACACATCCATGTTGTGGCCGGTGCGGTAATATCGGTCTCTTGATTTGCCAGACGTAGTAGAGTTTCGCTTGCCTCCTCTATACGACCGGAAGCATAGAGGGCCTCACAAATACGCTGCTGGATTGTGAAAGCAAGATCATCAAATTTCCATCCAGAAATCTGTAAAAGATGGTGGTTAATTTCGCTACTCCATGACGTAGCGGAAAGTAATATACCAGCGAAATTATCAGTGGTGGTCGATCCATATGCCCCCCTAGCCTAGCTTGCGCGTCACTAAACGATTGTATCGCATGCTCATAGTCCCCCTTTTCCATGTGTAAGTTCCCTAGGAGAAGATACATGTGCGCCTACATCGATCATTAGCGACGATTGGGGATGATACTATGGCGGAGAACATATTTGACGTGCCTGGACTACATAGAATGTTGAATCGGGATACACTTCAGTGATAAGGTCTTCAATGCGTGATATCGCGTCGTCGTGCTTCCCAGCAGAAAACAGGACGACGGCCTATTCAAGGGAAGAAGTTAAAGGTCACCAAGTGTCACCGGGTGAAAGACACACTTTGATAAGCAAGAGAAGAGTGACTTGAATGGAGTGGAAGTACTCAAACGCGATGTCGCACGATCGACATCCCTCTTCCGTTTTTCCCATTCCGATAAGGGAAACACACTTTGCAATGTAGCCGATGACGGATGGCTTAATCTTGATTGACTTATTGTAAAATAGTCAGTATAAGCATATTCGAGCGCAGACCAATGAGCACCTCTTTGGCGTCATCGATTGCTGCGTCCCACTGTGCCAAGCGTGCCCGGACGAGAGCTCGACAAGCAAGCGCATGATGAGCCTCATTCTGGGGTGTTGAGATTGTCGCAGTCAATAATTCTTCTGCGTCCACGAGTGCATCCTGTATCCATGCATCGAGCGCAGCGCAGTCGATCGGAATTTCCGGCTCCTGTGATGCGAAAGGTCAGTCCATGCGTGAGGGTTGAAACAAAACATGAAGAACACATACTTTAATACGAGATAGGTTTTGAAGGACGACTTTCCCTTTTTTTGTACAAATTGCAAGCGATTGACCGTTTCCAGACAGAGCGATTGAATGTATGTCCGGATAATGATGTCTGATGTGACTGGGCTGGGTGGAATTCGAGGCATCCAACAATTCGATGGTGTCCTTATTGGAGTAGGCCACGAATCTCCCATGCTGAGGCATGGCAATGCCTGAGAAGGAGCCGCTCTGGGGGACTGCCCACTCTGACACAGTTGACCCGGTGGACGCATCGATTCGCTTAATTTTGCTGTCATCCGCTCTGACAAAGAGGTGCTTGTTGGACCAGAGAAGACATTGGCGTGCGCTCACTCGCACTTTGATGTCGAGAAGTAAGCGACCGTTGTCGCTACCCCAGACCCGAACACCACTCTGGGTGGCCGTGGCGACTCGGTCGCCCTGTGGAGAGTACTTGGCTGCCCGGACTGCCCACGCATGATGATCGAGCGTTCGCACCTGGTGCTGGGGCGCTCGGAAGTCCCAAATCGTGACCGTATTATTATGGCCGTTAGCGGAGACGAGACGAGACGAGTGCGGTGAGAAATCAACGTCGTCGATGTACGAGGCCGGCCTCGTTCTGACAGCCAGGACGCGTTTGTATGTCTTTGCGTCCCAAACCAACACCTGGCCGTCGTTTGAGCCCGCTGCGATCCATCTGGCGTCCTTGGAGACCGCGACGCATTTGACATCGTCTCCGACTGGCATCGTCGCTACTTGTTCGCCGTCTTTCACTCGCCACACGGAAACGTCCTTGCTCCCACCACCGACCAGATGCTCCCCGTTCGCTGTAAATGCCACCGCATACACCTTGTCATCAATGTCAATCTCTTGAGCAGGGTTCGGATGTTCTTCTCTGGCAATTAGCACCAACTTCTAGGATCTCTGTGAAAGCACGCACCGTTCATTGTGCAGTGACGATGGACATCCGCTGCAAGAAAGCTAGAGGGGATGGACGGACGGTGGTCTGAGGGCACACATGCTTCCCATTCTTGAAATAGGACATTCCTCGTGTTTTCTTCTGTCCTTGATCGCAGCGATTGCGGATACTGTTGAGTTCCCACGTCTAACTCGCATTACCGCTCGCTCTCCCGCTCCAGGAAAATGAATACCATCAAACATTGTAGTCTCGGTGAAGAATCCATTCACAATTCTCAGTGTCCTGTGACGCCCCGATTAGGCATCGGGAGACCGGAATCGATCTTTGTGATCAACTCCGCAGAGCTTGTCCTGCCTATAGATAGGCACCAAGCAGTGGCCCACCGCCTTATGGACAGCCTCGTAGAAGTCCCATATCCACATGTTTGCGATTGCGAAAGTTGGGCATGACAGATGAAACATTTTTTTAACAATTCCTCAAGTTCCTGCTTAGTGATCAAGAAGCAAAAACCTTGAAGCAACGCGTCCAGAGTGGTTGAAAAATGCGAAAACCATCCTACGTTTACAGTCTTCGGTGCATGTGTATTTGAGGGAGTGAAGTGGATGGCACACAGCTGGAAGTCAGCTATAGTATATGAGCGCTGGGCATAGCCAAACAAATGTGGTTCATGTTATGATTTTCCTTAGTGTTACACTGAGTGGTCATTCTCAGTATGCTTTATCGTCTAACGTTCATCGTCTGCACTCTATTCTTTGTATATCCCACCCTGCTGGTAGTTGCCTATACCCTCCTAGCCATTCCCTTCATCCAATTGGCAGTCCTAACGGCAGGACCCCTATGCAACTCTCCCATCACGTGTCTCATGTTCTGTGTCCCGGACTGGTAAGCCCTTGCCCCGTGTCCTATTGTAGTATTACCCTTCGCCCTGGCTATACCCTTCACCCTATTCCGCCATGGGCCGTTCCTGTTGCTTCTTCCATATGCTTCTCTTCCCTGCAGCAGCTTCTATGCTTCTCTGCTGCAGATATACTTCTATTCTTCTCTGCAGCATGCTTCCTTACTCCACATGGCTGCTTCTCTCCTTACAGATGACTATTCCTGTACAACCCTTGACCCAGAGTTATAGACCATTACCATATATGTAGATATATAGCATGGTCTATGCACCATGGCCCATAGTATAAGTATGTATGTATATGAGGGGAATGTCCCTCATCCATATTCTCACCAATACAGGGCTAGGCTTAGGCACCTAGCTAAATCTTATCATTCTTTATCGTTCCCTTGGACCCCATTGTCAATGATCTCCATCTCAGAACGCCTCTCTGAGATCCCTTCTAGAATACACCACTTGAAGGCCTCTAGATACTGGGATATAGCTAAGTTGTATCTAAGACAGTCAATGTTGATGTCTTTCCATTCAAGGAGATAACTCGTAACAAAAGAATATGAATAATCATCTGTACTGTGCTATCAAGCCTATACTACCCATCTATACCGAAATTGCTCCATCAAATCACCATGTTCTCATGTCGCTTGACTCTCCCCCCATGAGAACCAGTAACAGCTTCATCCCAACACAGTTTGGGGTCAACCACACCAGGATCACCAACTGAAACACCTCTAATCTCTATACCAAGCTTGATAAGCCTGATCTTTGAGATTTAAGGAGAGGGGGCCTTTAGATGGTAAAA
>JBBPKO010000814.1:0-12283 GCA_038089295.1 Xerocomus amazonicus
GGCTTGTGCCTTGTGGCTTGTAAATAATAATATTGATAGTAACTGTACACTATTTAAAATAATTGTGCTTGTTTGGCGTTGCTGAAATGCTGGTTCAATGACTTTGGAACACCATAGAAGCGCTCGACAGCCATGCAACACGACAACTACCAGTCACACTAACCGTTTCACACCATTTCTTCTAGAACGCTGCGGCAGCGAGTAAACTGAGGCTCAAACTCTTTGTTTTTGTTCCGGCGGCAGGGTAGCCCCGATCACTGGCAAAACTTTGTTCTCGGGGTCACGAATGGCAGTGATCGTTGAGGGAGGAAGCAGCGTCGTCGGGATGGGAAGACTTGAGCCCGAGATAGTATCTACGTACCTGTGTGTGTGTGTGTGTGGGATACAGGTTAAAATGTCGTAGCTTCGTTGCTACAGTAGCGCAAGTTACGGCGCGTTCAACGCTACGCCTTGTTGTCTTTCGGTGCACAAAAAGCAAAGGCCAGAATGGAGCATGCCCCGTTTGGAGCTGCTGTCGTTGGCAGCTGTCGAAGAATGGCTGAACACCCCATTCCTATTGTTTGTTCGCACTGCCAGTTTCGTGTCACACAGCAACGACCACGTACGTGCATTTCTCTGTTCATCATTCGTTGCCTTGTCCCTCGGAGCCGACTTTGGCCGGACTGTGCTATGTTAACGCTCTGTCTGACGACAGCCCCTGTGGCTTCATTTGTGCAGCATAAAAATCGCGCGCCTCCCATGTTTCCCTCTTGATCTCTGCTCCCCAGAAAAGCCTGCCCTGTGGGCATGCCTTCGACTCTCAAGCGATCTCGTCGCCGTGACTTGGTCCTAACCCGTTCCTTCACAACGGCCATACAAGATAAAGTACGACTCGAATCGTGCGTCTACCACCCTTCTTTGATTGTGTGTTGTCTGACCTCTACAAGCCCCCGGGAAGATGAAAAAGAATGCAGGACGTTCTTCGCAGACCGCACCAATGCTCAATTTCACACACCCCTCGCCTCAACGTTCGAGACGTCCGCTAGTGTAATAACATCACGCCCATCCATGATACTTTCCCTCTATCACAGTGCAAACCCCCATCTGCCACTACATCCGATACATCGTCTTCCTCCTGAACTGCTTGTGCATGTTTTTGCCCTAGGTTCCTTTGATGATGTGATGTTCCCCGTCCTCGTGTCTCACGTGTGTCATTCATGGAGGGCCATCGTGTCGCACACACACACCCTCTGGCGACGTGTATCGCTTAACCCCAGGTCCAATGTGCACATGTGGAAGGAGCGCATTCATCGTGCACGATTGTGCACGATGGATGTTTCACTTATGTCATCCCCTCGCTCAGCTTCGTATGATATAGATACTGTGGCGCTCCAGATGCACTTTCTTGCTCCCCACTTTTCTGCGTTCCGATCGCTTGAAATCCAGTTTAACTCGTACGCCCCATACTTGTGGAATGCTGCCCTTGGACCTTTTTGTCGATCAACTTCGTACATTCGGGACCATTGTTCCTCTACTGTTGTTCAAATTCCAAAACTCGAATCGCTCACCCTTCGGTACCCCCAGAACGACGATACCAAAGAGTTCAGTCTCTTTGGTGGCCTTGCGCCGATGCTTGCTCGCGTCACATTGGATGGCGTGCGGTTGATGTGGACTCCAGAGCTATTTGGCAATCTTTCGTTCTTGGACTACACACACCATGGGTTTAGTCACGAGGAAGTCGCGGTCAACGAAATTCTGTCAATGTTAAAGATCTCTTCTCGCGTTAGGGGGCTCAAACTATGCATTCGTCTCAGGGCTACTACTTTCCAGATGTTACACCTACGAAGGCCACTGATGGGCGACGATGACGTCGCCCTGCCTTTTCTTGAATCGTTGTCACTCCATATTGACAATGAAGAGTCGGACATCTCATCCGAGCTCAATATTATACTCTCTCGGTTATTCCTCCCGAAGCTTGAAAATCTACACTTGCAGGATTGTGCAGTCGCGTCGGGCCCCCCGGGTTCACACCTTAGACCATTTCCCTCATTACCTGCATTTGCCGACGCCATATGTCGCAACACCTCTTTAAGTAGGTTGACGGCGGAAGGTCGTTGGATCGAACCGCTGCTCTTTTCTGGACTCGGGGCACGGCTACCATCGTTGACATCCATTCAACTTGGAAACCCAACTTCGACATGGTAAGTGGAATGCAGGATAGGGCAAACACACTATTTGAACGGTTGCTGTGATCAATTTCTGACGCCCTTGGACCCGTTATGATGATTAGTGTTAATGAAGAGCGCGATGCAGACTTATTGCGCTGTCTTCAACCATACATACATCAATTTGGCTACAATACAATGTAGATAGTACGATCACTGAATAATAAGCGCATGGTTAGTACATACTGTGTACGTGAAAACACGGGGACGATGCAGTGGGTTTCCTCGCCGTTTAGCGCTATTCGCCCCCGATTGTTCAGAAATGATATGATACTAGTAAATATCGTTTGAGTGGGTGATCGCGTCAATCCACGCCAAGCCTTTCTGGTACCCGTACGATTGGCACTAGTAGACAAAAAGATTTCCGTTTGAGCACGAGCCGATTGTCGCAGGCCAGCACCATGAGTGAACTAGAAAGACCCTATTCCCTATCCCTTCGAAGGTCGTCAAAAAGGAATCCAAATTATCCAGGTCAGTAGGTGAAGCTTTGAAGCTCATCCGCGGCGCTAGGGGAGCCCAGTGTCTACCAGGCTCTCTCATTACTCCTACTCGTGCTCAACGAGTGACTATCAAACGTTTTGCAGGATAGGAATCAGATCAGTGTCCTTTCTAACCGTACACCACTCCATTATCGTGGGAGGCTGGCGGAGAGAAGGCTGTTTTCCACACCTACCTGATCAAGGTCCCCACCCAGTTTATGTGACCATCTGACCTGTCCAATGATGAGGCACACCATCGATCGATCCTAGTAGCCAGACCGCGTATAAATCACCCCGGTGTATCGGTCACCCTGGCCATGACTTCCCCAGCCCACTTCACTCTAGAAAAACTGTATGATCTCAATGGTCTCGTCGCTCTCGTATCTGGCGGCGGTACCGGAATTGGCTTGATGATTGCTCGGGGGCTCGCCGCTAACGGCTCACGCGTCTACATTACTGGACGCCGACAACAAGTCCTCCAGGACATCGCTGAATCCTGGAATAGTAGCAAGAAAGGCACCATGGGTGCTCTAATCCCGTAGGATCTTACTTATCGCAGTACCCGATCTTGTTTCTTATGCGTCTCCGTTTCGGGGTCTTCCAAGGTTACAGATGGATGTTACTAGCAAGGATGATATCCAACGAGCCGTGCAGAGGCTCAAGAATGACGAGGGAAAATTGCATGTTCTCGTCAACAAGTAAGGATTTTATTTTACTCGGCACTGGCCGGCGATTGTTGATTGCTGGTCGCTTCGCGACAGCGCTGGTCAATCTGGCCCTCTTTCGGACGATCTCAACAAACCGTCTCCTACAGCTGCTAAAAAGGCAGAAGAAATTGGCCCGTATCTCTTCAACAATGAGACCTTTGAACAATGGTCTGCACTCTACTCCATCAATACGTTTTCCGTATTCTTCATGACCGTCGCTCTCCTCGAATTGCTCGACAAGGGGGCGCAGGATAAACCTGGATTCACTTCGAACGTGATCAATATCACCAGCATCAGTGGCCTGATCAAGAATGCGCAGAGGCATGTATGGGATCGAGTCTCCTCCCTCATCTGATCCTACGGCTCAATCGTGTCGTGGTTCGCTAGTTCTGCTACAACAGCTCAAAGGCGGCTGCGTCTCATCTCACCAAGATGCTCTCTACAGAGTTTGCCCTTCGAGGTATCCCTGTCCGTGTTAACGCGATCGCACCAGGCGTGTACGAGAGCGAAATGACGTACGATCGTATCTCGGGTCAAAAAGCGACGGACGGCGTGGGCATGCCTGTCGTGTCAGTGCCAGCCCAGCGTGCAGGAACGTGAGTCAACAATTTCATCCTAGCATGCATTAATAACCCCATCGTTTGTGTACAGTGCAGAGGAGATGGCTGGCACAGCGGTATACCTCGCATCACCCGCTGCGGGATACATGAACGGTCAGGAGTTGGTGATCGATGGGGGGTATGTAGCTGTGAATCCCGCACGGATCTGAGTGATGAAAGCAAGGTCACAAAGAAGAGATACATAGATCTCCACGGGCAGACCGAATTTGATTCTGAGACTCCTACGGTAAAGAACAGATTGTTGTCAGTGTTCCTTGTTTGATGCTCTTCTGTGTGATCACGTCGTGAATCGGTGAAACCATTCTACTATAGCGCGAGCACTTTCCTCCTTTGCCCAACCTTGGAAAGGCGGGAAAAAGTTGATCATAGAAGTCAAGCAGATGTAGACGGACTCACGTGCACGTGCGTGAGGCACATTCGGGTCGCCACGAACAGCAAATCCGTGGGATACTCCCGAGAAAACCTGAAAGTAGTAAGTTGATTCATTACTGGCCAAGATATCTTCGGCATGTCTTCGTGCCTCGAGAGAAAACGCGAAGTCATCCTCTATTGACGGCGATCAGAGAGGAAAATGACTGTGGCAAGTCATTGCAGAATCTAACCTGCACACGAAAGCAGGAGGGGTCCTGTTCTAATATGAGGATGGAATCGAGGCATGCTGCATTGATGACATACTAGCGAGTTTCTGAAAATGAGTATCCTCAAGGAAGCCTGGGTGGGCAATAGCACCTGTATTGGATGTGGATTGAGAATCACTACTTGAATCCATGAAAGGGAGAATCACCTGCTAGGATAGACCCGTCTACAGTCAGGTCCAGTACGAATGGTGCACCGAAGCAATAGCCTGGAAGGAAGAACCATTAGTCCATGATTCGGGTGCGCTTTTTCATAAGACGCTCACCAACGGCAAAATACTTCGTCGTTTCAGTCCCTGAGAAGGCCGTTCGGCGAGGTACTAAAGGGCTACGGCGTTGATAGAACTTACCATACGTCGTCTTGACTTGTTCAAACCACCTTGGGAATGCCTCAGTTGCTGCGGTGCGTGCCCTCAGGGACTATGCGACCTTGTCACGATCCGGTGGTAGATTCTGGACCGGGACGCCGAAAAAGTAGTCAGGTCCGAGAACGATGAACCCTAAGCATGGATCAACGATATCGGATGACAGCCGAAACTGACACACCTCTCGAGGAAAAGTGGTCTTGGAGCAACTTGTTGTTGATGAACAAGGGTCCGTAGGCATCAGTAAAAAAGAGTAGGACTTTGCTGTGTGCTACGCCTGGTGGTGGTTCAGATATGTAGGTATCCAGTCCACCGAATGTCTCGATGCGTCCGTGGGGTGAACCAGAGTGTTTGAAGCCAGACCAACAGCACGCGCTTGGTGGACCAGCGAGGACGGATGGCATAGTCGATGGATCGCCCGGGCCGGTTACTCCGAACGGCAGTCGTGTCTTCTTGTTCTCTTTGCGTCGGTGTCGGTGCCAACGAACAAGTTGTTGATCCGACTCGGTTGAAGCGGCTGACGTTTTGACAAGCGTCAGGTCGCTTACTACCGGGCTAAATATGGCGTAGTTCAACTTGGTACTCCTTTTTGGTTGGCCCTTCCTTGCTGTGAATGGCACTCTGCCATGTCCACCATCAACCAAGGCTCATCCCAGTCGACCCCAAAGGCACACAAGCCCCTCACATTTTACGATGTTGTTAATGCTGCGCTCGCCGCCAACGAGCACAGTGACGATGGTCCAACACCTTCGCCTTCACTTAAGCCTGGCAAAGGTGCTGTCCGAACACCTTCTCACGATCAACGACCTGTTTTGCACATTGCAACTTTTGCCCCGTCGACCGCCGCCGGATCTGGCACTCGGGCCGTTTCAACGCTACCCGACACACCTTCTGCTCGAACTGGACCACCCCGATCCTTGTCCTACCAACTCACACCTTCTAGCTCCCCCATTGGCCCTTATTTCATTTCCCTCGATGACCAGCCAGAGGTCGAAGAACCGTTTGAAAACGATCTCGCCGAACATCCCCAGCCCGTCTCTCAGCAACTTCGCTCCCACCGCCGGCAGTCTACCTTCCGCGGGGCAATGGAGTTGCTTGGCTCAACTGTTGATAAAGAGCCGGTCGATAGGAAAGGAAAGGGACGTGAAACAAGGACACAGGGCGAGACTAGGCCCCCCTCGAGGTGGCAGCCATCCACGGACGAAAAGTCTACCACCATTTTCGCCGATCCGCAAGGCTCAGGACAGCCAGCTGCGCGTAAGACGAGTCTCTCCCGACAGGACACTGTCGCGTTCATCAAACACGATAATTCACAGTCCAAGGACCTACCCCAAATGGACATCCATCGGATACAGTCCCATCCAGTTCCTAGATCAATGAAACGTTCTGCGGGCTCGGAGAGGTGGAGCAAATTACGCTCGCTGATCCCGTCCACCATACGACAGTCGTCTTCTACAGCTACAGCACATGCTGTGACATCTCCGGAAGTGAACATCATTGACGAACTCATCACTGGTGGTCTTTCCAATCTCATGCTCGGCCTTTGGTTCGGGCGTGATGACAAGGGTCATCGACGGATTCCAGTCTTACTTCACCGGCTCCGTATCCGCATCAGCGATAGCCTACATCCTTTGCACGCCCACAAGGCCGTTTTCCGTATCGAGTGTGAGTATGCAAACGGCGCAGCTCGATGGGTCATTTATCGGCAACTTCGAGACTTCGTTTCTTTGCACACTCATTATACGATATCTAACGCGTTCAGCATCAATAAGGACAAGCTCCCAGAGTTTCCGCTAACTAGTACGTCTCTTCGTCCTTTTTCCCCTCGCCTAATTACGGGGCCCAAAGGTCTACCTTACTTCAATTTTCTTAAAATGGGGAGCGGTGGGACCCAAGTTCGTCATGCAGACTTTGCATTATCACAACGTGAAGCCCTAGAAAATTATCTGATTAATCTTATTCGTGCCGTGGTACGTGGCTACAACCATAAAAATGTCGTGTCATCGAATCCACTGGAAACCCCGCTAGATGCTTCATCCAACTTCCAACAGATTGTCAGGTTTCCTTGAACTTAGTGCCTTGTTCATATCTCTTGCGCAGTCAGGGGGGGTACAGTACAAAGCTGGTTTATTGCGTTTCGAATCGTCTGGAAATAACCCAGGCCCTGGGCGCAAAGCTACGAGTAGGAAAGATCGAAAACAATTTCGTTGGTGTGCTGTGCGGGAGAGCTGTCTGGTTATTCTTGAGGAGCCTGGAGAAGTTTGTTGCATTTCTTTGGGGTAGCACGATTCTCATCAACACCATAAACACCATAGGTCACCATTTTGGATGTCTTCCTCCTGGATTCAAGTTTCAAGATTGTACGACCGGTCCGTTACTATCGCAAAGGCCTTCACCTTCTTCGGCCGGAACCTGCGGATAGGGAGTTTCACACTACCGAACGCCCCCATGAAGTCGTAGCACCTCAGCAGTCGGACGCCGATCGTGCTTCAGTCAAGGGCTCCTTCACTGGAAGGCTGACTAGAGCTCTTCATGTTTGCCACCCATCGCAACTCAAGACGAGTAATGTTGATGACCGCGAAACCAAGTCACCTCCTCATGCATGGCACGCCCGGCATGACACCGCGTCTTCCGGCAGTTCGGTTCCATCCAACTTCTCACCTCCTCCTATGTTGGATCCTTCCACGCACATTCGGCCTCTGCAAACCTCTCCTCGGGGAGGTGAAAGTCAGCGAGGCAACCAAACATCAGCGGATAGTGAGCAACGGAAACGAAAGAAGCGCCTGCAAGATGTTTCAAAGCATACATTTTATGTCGAGAATTCCCAAATGCGGCTCAAACTCTTTGCAAGAAACGAGGTAAGCGTATGCTTGAGCCCTTACATCATGACCAACACTGTGCTTTCAGCGTCAGATGCTACAGTGGATCACGGCGTTGGAGAAGGCCGCATATATTTGTCAATTTGTGACAAAAAACCGGTTCGGCAGCTTTGCTCCAATCCGGACAAATGTTGCTGCGCAATGGCTTGTAGACGGGGTTAGTTTACCGTTGTAAATTCTCATGACCATTGACTGGCTTTCTCTGCAGCGCGATTATATGTGGAATTTGTCGAGGGCTCTCACGATGGCCAAAGAAACCATATATATTCATGACTGGTGGCTGTCGCCAGGTATAGCTACAGAGCGGAAGTATTGGTGCTGTTGAACTCATCTATTGCAGAGGTACAACTACGAAGGCCGGGAAAAGACAAATATCGACTGGATAAGATGTTGGAACGAAAGGCAAAACAGGGTGTTAAGATTTACGTGATATTATAGTGAGTCTCATTTCCTTGGTGCATGGTCCACGTGTTCACAACCTGAGCAGCCAGGAAGTGTCGAGCCGCACGACACCAACAGATAGCAAGTATGTGAGACTTGTCTTGTTCTTGTCCCGCTCTGACCTATATTCATCCAGCTACGCCAAACAAAAGTTGACATCTCTTCACGAGAATATTGTGATCCAACGCTCCCCCTCACATTTTCAGACAGGTACATTCTACTGGGCTCATGTGAGAGAATAAACTATTATCCTTTGACTCTTGAATTGTTGACGTTCTTCTGTTTCAGCACGAAAAACTTTGCGTGATCGATCAAACTATTGCATTTATGGGTGGTATAGATCTTTGCTTCGGAAGGTCCGTTACACTGCTAACAAAACTCAAGTACTCAATCGCCTCCAGGTGGGACACTCCGCAGCATGTTCTTGTTGATGATCCAAAATTATCACCAGACAAAACAGAAATATGGCCAGGTTCGTTTTTCCACATTCTATACCACTTTCGATGCCCACCACTCCCTGGTCATTTCAGGAAAGGATTACAGCAACCCGAGAGTCTTGGATTTTCACACCCTTCACAAGCCTGAAGAAGACATGTACGACCGCTCAAAAGTCCCCAGGATGCCTTGGTATGCATCTCCGGAGATGAGGAGACTTCAGAAGTTAACTATATTCAGGCATGATGTTGGCATGCAAGTTGTTGGTCAACCAGCTCGTGATCTTACTCGACATTTTGTAGAAAGGTGTGTCACGAAACAAGTCCACCCACCATTTCCGTTGATAAGTTGCCCCAGATGGAATTGGTTGTTGCGGATCAAGGTTTGCACAGTTTCTGTTTCCGGAGTACATAATGATAACGTGCTTCCCAAAGAATCATACGAGGCGCATGCCATTTCTACTGCCCCCGCCGGAATTTAAACCTGCAGACCTAGAGGTCCTGGGTCTTACTGGGACGTGCGAGATGCAGCTCTGTCGTTCAGCTGGACCATGGTCGCTCGGTACACCAGAACGGGTCGAACACTCCATCCAAAACGCGTACATAACAGGTAAGCCCACCGGTTGCATATTGTAGACGGATCTTACTGATCTAAACCAGCGATTGACAACTCGGAGCATTTTGTGTACATTGAGAACCAATTCTTCATCTCTTCGTAAGTATACACATCAATAGAACTGACGAGGACACATCTCATAAACCATTGAAAGGACGGTTATCAACGATACAACGATCGAAAACAAGATTGGAGACGCGCTCGTCAGACGGATTATTCGCGCAAAGCGAGAGGGAACTCCGTGGAGGTGTTGCATTATTATACCGCTATTTCCCGGGTTCCCATGTGCGGTGGACGATGGTGATGCCAGTGCAGTGCGCCCGCTCAGTTTTTGTTTTTTTCCAAATCTGATGTTTGAAAGATACGAATTATATTGGACTGTCAGAACCGTACACTCTTCCGAGGGGGAAACTCGATTTATAAGCGACTGCAAGCGGAAAGTATCGAGGTGGGTTCGATCTCTACAACTTTTTTTTCTTATCCCAGTTTCTGTTAGCCTGAGGATTATATTCGTGTGTTCTCCCTCCGCAATTGGGCCAAGATGCGTGATGGGGTTTTGGCCACTGAGATTGTGAGTTATGTAATGCTAAGTATGTCAGCACTGGTTAATGATTGCTCAAGGTGTACATCCACAGCAAGATATGCATTGTTGATGATAGACTTGCGATCATTGGAAGTGCAAACATCAATGAACGTTCCCAGCGAGGCGATCGAGATTCGGAATTAGCCGCTGTCATTCGGGATACTGATATGATCGACGGGTAGGTCCTTCTGTCACTTGCTCGTCTTTCAACTGATTTGCTTGGGCGTAGAATGATGGCAGGTGGTCAGTTCAAAGTCGGCCGATTCGCACACACGTTGCGAGTCCGCCTGATGCGAGAGCATGTTGGAGTTGATGTCGATGCGTTGACTGATGGACTCTATGCACCACAGCATGGGGAAGAGTCGTACCATGAGCGAGCGCAAGAAAAGTGGGATCCGAATGCTGAGCAAGAGCTCCCTGGCCGCTATGTCGTAGAATCAATGTATGAGCGACCGCTTCATGATGCGTTCCACACAATGGTGCATGGAGCTAAAGAAGGTACATGATCTTTTTCTGTACGATCGCCGTTTTGTTGACCTGACCCTGGAGGTGCCCTGGCTGCCCAACACGCTTTCGTTGGGCCGATGTCAAACGTTGATAACGAGACGCGCGACTCAGATCGGAAGATAAAGGGACCATCCGCCCGGGACGATCATGCCCTCTGCCCTCTCGATGAAAAAGAGCCACTCGAATTCACCAGTGCGGCAGTTCCTGTGGTCGAATCTCGATCACTGGTTTTAGGATCTGAAGAACAACCCAGCATCGACCAATTGAGTGCTCACGAGGATCCAAGGCCTGACGCGAACATCGATCCGCCATTCAATGGACATACTACCGGTTTGGAAATGGCAAACAGAGGACCAAATTCCGCTTACGAGCCCTCGCAAACTTCAATGGACGATAGTGATACGGCCGAGGACACGAGTAAACAAAAGGAATCTTATTCAAAGGAACAAAGTCATCTTCGCGAGACTAGGAGCAAGAGCTCGATTCCGACGCACGCACCGCATGTTCATCCTGATGATTTTGAGGACCCGATCTCGGATGAGTTTTGGGAGGGTCTCTGGGTTGCGTGTGCCGAACACAACGTTGGTACCCGTTTGGTCTTTTGTTCAGCTAAGCTTATCAGACTGTGCAGACGAGGATATACCATAAGGTATTTCATGCGATTCCGGACGATACGGTGACTACCTGGAAAGAGTACAAGCACTTTGTTTCTTACCACGAACGGTTTTTAAGGACGGTGAGCGTGTTAAACGTCTTCGTCGTGGCTTTGGTGCCTTATCTGAGTTAGATGAAGGGTAGTTCCTCCTCGATACCATTGTCATCAGGCGGAACCGATGAAAGCAGTCCTGATGAAAGTATCGAAGAGTTCCATGAGAAGGATGGCGAGTGGTCACAGTCGGCGAGCATGCCTAGATCACAATACGCACAAGAGGACAAGGGGAAGGGTACCCGGGGACCTCACCCGTTTGATAAAGCAGACTTGGCGGAGATGGAGTGCCTGTTGAAGCGCGTGCGTGGACATCTAGGTAAGGCAAATCGTTCTCGTTACTTCCCCCAATTAAGATACGGCCCTCAAGTGTTGCATCCGACGCACTTTCTGGAGGGTGAAGACGATGGTGAAAACTTTCTGTTCAACGCGGACAAGTTGAGTGGTGTTCGTTGATTTGACACAGTCACCGTGCTGACCATAGACGCGAACCAGACTTTTGCCGCTTCCGATCTACGATTGAACACTATTTCAGTACATGCATTTTTGTACTGTATACTACACGCAAAGAACATTCACGCGTCAAGTTATTGATCATATACGCAGCTTGTGCTGTTCAAGTTCGTAAATATTGAATAAATAGTACATCTGGACTGGGAAGCGTAATGAAGGTCGATGCGATTGACCTTGGATATGAGGCACCGCATATACTTGACACTCACGATGCACCGGGCGAGAAAAGTCGACTTGGAGTGCTCCTTCGTCTTTGAAGACCAGAATGATGCCTAGTGCCAACAGATAAGTAGATGCGTCCACGGTTTCGGTCCATCAAAGTCCCTATCCATGGGGTGCTTAATCTTGCGACCGGCCTTGACGTCGCTTACGGAGGGTATCTGTGCGGGTAGGTCGCGGCATAGGCGCACTCTGATATATTCAATGGTGGCTGGAGGCGAGCCTGGCTTGAAATTGAGTAAAATATGTATGTCCAATGGCAGCGGGTCACCGAATATAACAAAAAAGTAGAACGTACTGACCTGGTCGGGTATGGTTTTACACCGCTGAGTTGCTGCGTAACGAACATTATAAAAAGATGATAAGCTCTAATGT
>JBBPKO010000816.1:0-12246 GCA_038089295.1 Xerocomus amazonicus
TCAAAATTAGCCAAATAGATCCTTGTAAAATTCCTGATGGTCCAGTCGGAGAGGAAAAAGATTGATAGGGTATTGTAGCAGTGTTCGCGTGTTGTCGTTCGAGTCGGTTCGACAAAAGGCATATGGTCTGAAGTTGGAATGTATGTGACGTCTGGTCGAGTTGGACGTCCATTGGAGCACGGGAATCATCCCTCGCAAATAAGCAGCGTCGGTTCGCTCGGGACATTCGATCCGGCTACACGTCGCCCGAGTCGATCTTCCACCAACCGGTTTGGTGATCTTGTATCCCGTCAAAGCTAGACGCCGAGTCGGTGACCAAAAAGGTCTAACAAGGGGCCACAACAGGCAATGTGATGGCGATGGAAAAGCTCAACAGCTTTGTTGTGCCAAATGCATTAGAGTTGGGTCCCGGACTCTGTCGATCCTCCAAAGGTAAAAAAATTGCACATGTTCCAATGATCCGGAATGCTAAGCTCGTAGGCAGTGCGACACACATAAAAGCATCGTGATATGACTTGTAACAACGATCATGGCTATCGTTTGTTTTATTCTCGCCCTGGAAAGTTATCCTCATCATGAAAAGAAAAAGAAAAGAAAAGAAAAGGAGAATCAAGGAGGACAACATCAGAAGCCTGTTGCACAGCACCTAGTACATCACAGAAAGAGAAAGAGAGAGAGATGACATGTTGGATTCAGAGTTACATGTGCCGTATACGGCGTGCTCGTAGAACCGGGTAAAATTAACGGTCGAAGTCCAGTCAATGGGGTGAAAGAAAATATGGGGTACTATGAGGAGACTACAGGACGAGGCGAACAGTCAAGCGTTCGCAAATCATTACCTACCGGGTTGTCTAGTAGACTGAGGAGCATAGAAAACCGGGAGGAAAGTAGGGAAAATGGAGTATATATACAAGAAAAAGAAGATGGGTGAAAAGAAAGAGAAAGAGAAAAAACAACTCAGTAGCGAGTGACACAACCAACGTGCTTGTTGTTTCTTCTTGAACCAGAGCAACAGGGCCAACCCAGATGGTAGCATGTCTTTTTCGAAAACCTCATGCTTGAGGTCAGGAGGAGAAAGAGGGAACATGTGACCGAACGACAAGCCTCCTTGGAGCTGCGTACATCGACACACGCTCAAGAATTTCTTGAGCTTTTTGCTCAGCGCCTCTGGCCTCTTCAGTGTCAGTGTACCATTGGTTGCAACCAGATACAATGCCTTGAGTGGCTCTTCATCTAGATATGGTGGCTCATTTTCGATCATCTCGATCTACCAAGGGACTATATGTCAACTTTGGCACCATATTCCTTTTGTTTGACAACTTCAGGGTTGTACCTACCATTGTTGCTCGCTTCGATTTCTGATCAGTGAGTTTGGAACAGAAACCAGAGCAGGTAGCGTGTAATGATCTTGATGTTGAGAGTATGGCATAGCAACATCCATTGAGGAAGGGTTGCTGGTACTCACTGGATATTGCTTAGTAGGTTGCTGCTAGAGGATGGTTGTGGTACGAACACAAGAGTCTCTATTGGAACTCTGTAGTGGAGTTTTAATTTATCTACTACATGTGTGTGAATTAACTACTTATAATAGCATACATTGTTAGATTACCAAGCACGTGTGCAGCCACATCCAGACCAAACTCAAGCGAGACACGCATGCATGAACGCACGATACCAGATCGTATGACCATCCGTAACTTAGATACTTTGACTGATTGAATATTTGATTGACTTTCTGACTGATAAAACATAGTTACAAACTTTTGTTTCATGCAGCACATCAGTGCCTTGTTGCCAGCACTTACAGTATTTAGTAGGCTCGTATAGCGCTTGTAAACCTCAGTCTGTTGTCTCTTCTACATGACTGAGGTATGTTCACTCGAGATTATCTTATCTGTTTCTTAGCTTACCAGATTGTAGTACGACTACACAGGTAACCTAATATTAGTCCATTGTCTCTTCTACACGACTGAGTACAACTACACAGCCATGCACCTTCCTCTCCTGGCTGCTCATTTCCCACATACATTCAACACCCCTCCATGTTTTATATATGTAGGTAGGAAAAACATATAGCAGAATGGCAGCTATGAAGTAGGAGGACTATCATAAAATACAAGGCCTAGTTTAGATCTAAATTTCTCGAACTTGACTCGACCGAGATTCTTTGTGAAGATGTCGGTGGGGTTCTCTGATCCTTCTATATAGAAGATCTCAATGAGCTTCTCTTTTACAAAATCGTGGACCCCATGCCACTTAATATCTATGTGCTTAGATTGCACTTCAGTGACTGGGTTTGAGGCCATAAAAATAGATCCTTGATTATCACCACAAAGAGAGATCGGCTTTAAGTTATACCTCAATTCAGTCAATAGAGAACGTAACCATACCAACTGTCTGCTACAATCAGATAGGGAAACATACTCGGCTTCTGTTGAGGAGTATGCAACTCATTCCTGCTGGTGGGTTTTCCAGGAGAAAGTGGCATTTGCCAACTTTACTACCCAACCAGTCTGAGAGCAACGGGTATTAGGGTCAGATCTCCAATCGGCATCAGCGTGTCCAATTAATCCCGCTTAGGATGCACCATCAAAGACTAAAGCATAATGCCTGGTTCCATTAAGGTACCGGCAGATATATCGTGCCTTGTCGAGATGCTCCTGATTAGGATTTGCACTCTGTTTAGCCAGGGCGGTTACAGCATAGGCTATATCCGGCCTAGTACCTAAAGTTAGATACAGAAGCGATCCGATTACCATTTGGTACGTAGATCTAAGTTCTGGGTCAATAGGACCTGTATTTAAGAGAGGATAGTATCCCTCAGGCAATGGAGTGGGAGCAGGTCTAGAATTTATCATTCCGCAGCATTCAACGACTTTCAGGAGGTAATTACATTGATCAATTAAGATACTGCATCCTGATCATTGGATTTGCATATGTAGGAATTCCTTTGCAGGGCTTAAGTCTCTGCATTCCCACTTCTTCATAAATAGCCCCTTGATCTCATCTACAATGGCCTTTGAAGGACCACAAAACATGGCGTCATCTACATAGATGACTGCAACAACTGTGCCTTTCCTCTGGTAGAGGAATAGTCCAGCATCTGATCTCAATTGATCAAAGCTGAGATCTTTCATAGACTCATTTAGAGTCTCCCACTAGGCGAGTCTAGCTTGTTTTAAGCCATACAAGGCACATCGTAGATGCAGCACTATGTGTTCCTTTCCGGGGACTACAAAGCCTTGGGGTTGTTGCATATAGATCTCTTCTTTAAGCTTCCCATAAAGGTAAGCGCTTCTTACATTGAGAGCTTCAATATGCTAGGACTCCAGGGCAGTGAGTGCCAACATAAGTCGGACTGTCTCAAACTGCACAACTGGAGAGAAGATCTGATTGAAATCAAGACCTTTGACTTGTGAGAAGCCTTTTGCCACAAGGCATGCCCTTTTATGACCATCGGGTTTTACATCAAATATCCAGCGGTTATTAATAACCTTATGCCCTTTTGGGGGTTTGACAAGTTTGAAGACTTTTCGCTCTTTGAGCATGTCAAGTTCGCATCGACAGGCGGCTTTCCATTCCTCTTGTGCTACAGCTGGTAGCATGGATATGTCTCTGTATGTCCACTCGCGATGTGGTTTAGACTCTGCAGAAGTTTTGCCATGTGGTATTGCCTTCGACATCAAATGTGCAATAAGTCCGGCTCTCCCTTCATGGCATAGCCAGTCAACATCTGCTTCCGAATCGGTATCAGCAGGAGATTGAGAGGAAGCATCGGGTGCAGCAGGTAGATTGGGAAGACTGCTAGGCATATTAGATGGACCAGGCACTGGACAGGATGGAGGTCCAGATTCACCGACGATGTCACACCATCGCAATAAGCAATCCGCATCCTTCTGGTGCTCAACCGGGTGTTTATCACCATAGATGTTGCTGGACCGGTGAGGCACAGTATTCCCTTTGGGATCATCTGGGAGTGGGAGGGACAGCAGGCAGTCTAGGCCGGGGTGCTCTAGGAGGGGTAACCGGGGCGTCTGGGACTGGGCTAGGTGTGCAAGAGACAGGAACTCAAGGAGATAGAGCTTGAGCAGGTGGTCAACTGGGTAGATCGTCGTCATTGAAGGATAGGGGCTCCCCCATAGGGGGCACCACCTGATCTACTCCAGACAGGGGTTGTTTGTGGGCAATAGGAGCGTTATTACTACCCTTACAATGAGGCATGAGAGTCTTGTCGAATATAGCATGTACAGACGTATAAATTACATTGGTACGACACATAAAAATATAGTTCATCGTCATGCCAGGGGCAGTCCCCATGTGGAGCATTAACTCAGCCTTAGAGGCAAGCTTATTCTCACATGTCTTAGGGGGGATATGCACATAAGCAGCACAACCCCAGACACACAGACGAGATACATCTGGGAGATGTCTATGAATAAGCTCAAATGGTGTTCTGCCATTGAGTCTAGCCATTGGTGTATGATTGTACAAGTGATTGGCATGTAGGAATGAGAATTCCCACCAACTATCAGGTGCACAGGCATCATGCCATAGCGACTCTGATTTTTCTGAAATAGTCCGTATAAGCCTTTTGGCTCTGCCGTTCTACATAGGGGTATGAGGGACAGATTGGTAAATCACAATCTCCTGTTCCTTGAGCATCTGATCAAATGTGAGGGATTTGTATTCACCTCCAGCATCTGACATCCATCTCTTGACCTTTGCCTCAAACTGGGCATTGACCATTTTCAAGAAGTGTCTGGTGCAAGTCAAGGCCTCATTCTTGGTGCACATTAAGGTCACCCAGGAGAAGGATGAATAGTCATCCAAAAAGGTTATCGCATATTTATGTTTATGATATGAATCAAGGGGAAATACTTTGAGGTCTGAATAGATCAGCTCAAAGGCGTGGGTAGTATGACACTCATTAGGAGAGAAGCTCCTGTTAGGCATTTTGCCTTTTATACATCCGGGGCATACCGGGACCTCAATAGGAATTTCAATATCATCAGGGAAGCCTTTAGTGTGCTTCTTCATCTGACGAAGGGCTTCTTTGCCTGGATGACCAAATCACTTGTGTAGAATATCATAGGAGATAAGGAAAATACAGTCATTGTATCGATCTTTCAGGGGTAAGGCTTTAATAGAATATAGGAACTTCGCTACACCATCTAGTAGGAAGAGAGCTAGTTCCTTGCCATCGCCATATAGCATTGTTAACTGCTTGGCATTTCCCTTGATTAGAGTGCCTTCGGCAAGCAAGTGTCCCATGGACATGAGTTTGACACTGCTGTCAGGTATATATCCTATGTTATATAGGGGTAGGAGGTGGCTAATGCCTTGTGAATCTTCCCAACATATAAGGACTTTCCCTTTTCCTTTTAAGAAGATCACTGATGCAGCGGTGGATAATGGGATCCATTCATCGCGCGGTAATTCATCGTACTCTACATAATCAGATTGATCAGGGGTAAAGTGCATGGAAGCACCAGAGTCTAATATCCAGACATTGTCTGAATGTCCATGCTTACATTTGCACCATTCCTTTCCTTTGCCAACATTCGGGCAGGCACACTCATTATATGCAAATGTGGGGGAGCAACTAGTATATTGCTCTATTGTAGATACATGGGATCTATCTACATTGTCCAATGAAAGTATACTAAGATCTGTGAAAGCAGGGAGATCGATTAGTTTGAATAACAGATCAATGGATTCATCCACATATGACATGAAAACGTCTGCAGAGGTACCTGCCTTTAGGCTAGCCAGGTTTGCCAACTCTTGGTCGAGGTCTTCAGGGGGAACAGAACCATAGATGTTGACGATGTCGTCGAGATCTACTCTATCGTTCACCTCCTCTGAATCCCACTTGGAGTCAGGTGCCATTTCGATTTGACGGTGACAGTTCCGGCAGCCCCCATACTTCCTCTTCTTCGAGGCCGGCTGCTCCTCAACCAGCTCTTCGCCATATGTAGGGTTGTCGTACATATTGTACAACACCTTAGTAAGGGGCAGTGGAGAGGGAGGAATTTCCTCAATCCTTACGGAAGGAGGAGCAGGCTGAGGAAAAGATACGACCGGCATAGTGCCAGCCATGACATGCGCGTCGAGGTACCGGATGGTCTGGCAGAAGGGCTGAATGTCCAACCTATTGGTGAGGGAGAAGGCCTGCTTGATCCGAGGATCAACAGCAGGGCTGTACGCGCCTTGGTAGGCACGCGCAGACTTGAAGATGTCGACCCGTGGGTCAACGGTGGGGGTAGAGCCATCCATAATCGGGGCCCAGAGAGAGAAGGTGGCGGAGGCGATTTGGGGGGCCTCTGCCATTGTTGTGGCGTTTGCTTTGGGCTTGGTGCCCTTTCCTCATTTGCAGTGAGATTTCTTGTCCTCACCACCCTGTTGCTGCAGCTTTTGCTACAGCTGGAAAGTGGGCTCCTTGCCCTTCTGCTTCACCACAGAGTGTTACGCTTCAAGTATCTTATCGATGGTTAAGTTGAAAGATACTACTCAAGGCTTTGAGGTGAAGTCTCTTAGCGATGAGGACAAGTCTAGAAACTACGTGGTATTACGTAGAACTAGCTTACTGCTACTAATACAAAGCACTATCTATATATACTACTCCCAGTGGTGCACAGACCATCCTGACTAAGTGTTATCATAGCAATCTATGGGGCTATGATTAAGATCAGCTGGGGTTTGGGGCGATAGTAATCGTGTGGGGATCAGATAAGGAACACAAGACAGGATAACGATCACTGCCTGGAAGAGAAATAGTGTCCATCGATAAGAGGGATCCGATCATGATAAGAACAATAAGAGTGATCATGGAGTTAGTTGAGAGGAAAAATCAGGAAAAACGTAACAAAAGTCCCGGCTTTAGATATCAGTCACCGACTGATACCTTTATTCTCCACCTCAGTATTGACCCTTCATGGCCCATGCTTCATCCCGTTCATCGTGGTCTTCTGCTGGAAGGGGGGTGGATTCATAGAGGTCATCCTCCTCTGCCTTTGCATCATAGTCAGGAGGAGGACAGGGGGCCCAACCGTGAGCATGCCCACAAGAGGTGCAAATGCCAGAGGGACAGTTTTCTTTTGTGTGACCTGGGGTGACTCATTGACAGACTGGGCAAGTATAGATCAGGCAATGAATGCCCAGATGAGTATCATACTCTCCGCAATGGATACAATAGCTGTCCCAGGTTGTTGGAGTGTCGACGTCAATAGGGTCAGCTCGGGTTCCTTCCTGATGCAAAAATGTTCGTCAACGGATAGGTGAAGTGGATAGCCCGAATGACAAGGTGATAGTCTTGTGTTGAGGTTGACGACAGGGAGCAGGTGTGGGGGTCTGACGAATGTCTGGTAACGTTGGAAGAACAAGCGGCAGTGAGGAAGGAGATGAAGTGGGAGGGGACAAAGGGGGAGATTCAGTGACTAGTCGGTGAGGGAGTGGTGCGGGGGATGGGGAAGCGGAGCAGGCAGAGCGGGTGCAAGGGAGGATTGGGTCGTTGTCCTGCGTCAGATAGCTTCATAACGCTCCTGGGTGAAGGGTACGTAGGAGGGGAGAGAAGATCAGCACAACCAGAGTATAGGGGAGCATGTTCACAACATCTCCAAAACGTAAGAGGAAAAGGAGGTCTAACATTTGGATGTGTGCTTGCATGATGCAGATGCTTCCCTCCGCTGCTAAGGTGGGGGGACGGTTGTGGGGGGTGAGTTGGTGCATGACAAGTCGGAGAGTCGAATATGTAAGGTAGAGATTGCATGCTTCCAGCATGACTTCGTCAGCAAGGGGGTGGTTGACAATCAACATCATTAGAACAGCATCTTGGAGGATGGCGCCAAAGAGAAGTCGTCGAGGGAAAACAGGGAGAAGGTTTGCACGTAGGGGAATTAGATCAGGAAGGACTGGGGTGGTAGAGGATTCGGTGGACATGATGTTCATTAGGTGACGAATAGCAGGCATCTGTGGGAGAAATCAATAGAGGCAAAGAGAATTCTTATATTCCTACAAGATGGTCTGTGCTCCAGATAAATTTTCTTCTGGCTCTCATGTATTTTCGGCATGTGAATATCCCTTCCATTTGATCAAATATTGCCGTTGCTTCTTTCCCCCTTTGTGTTGTAAGATACGCTCTACCTCCCACTGTTCTTCGTTATCAACCATTTCTGGTGGGGGACGGAGTGTCGGAGTTCCGAACTCGGGGGTAGTGTGGAAAGAAGAAGGAAGCGAAGCATGGAAGACATCGTGAATTTTCCAGGCTGGGGGGAGTTTTAACCGATAAGCCACAGGGGAGATTACCTGTGTGATCATAAAGGGGCCTTCCCTCAGTGGGTTTAACTTCTTCCACGGTGTGCTTTGGCGGAGATTAGATGCCTTCAGCCATACCTTCTCTCCCACTTTCCATGGGTGGAACTTGCTGTGGATTCTTGCCTTCATCAGTTGTTGCGATAGCTCATGTGTGGCAGATGCTTCCAGTCGTGCCTTACTTAATTTGTTCATCTGATCAGTCAATGCTGAGATGAATGTTTTCCCTAGAGCCGGGTATGCCTGTGGGTCATATTCCAAGATAAGAGAGAAGGGGGAGCATTTGGTGGATGCGTGTATGGAGGAATTGTGATGGAATTGGGCTAAGAGAAGGAATTCTGGCCAGGAGGTGGGTTCGTTGCTACAGAAGAGACAGAGATATATTTCCAATTCCTGATTGACGCATTCCGTTTCTCCATCAGTTTGGGGATGATAGACTGAGGACAATGCGACGTCATAGTGTAGGAGACGGGCTAGCTCATGAGCGAAGGCAGAGGCGAATTGTGGACCTCGGTCCGAGATAAGTCAATTGTGTAGGCTGAAGTAGGGGAAAACATGTTGGAAAAAGAGAGCGGCTGTCTCAGCAGCATTGATCGATTTGGAACAAGGGATGAAAATCACCCCCTTAGTAAGCCCATGGTCGACCATGACCATGACAGAGTCAAGCAGACCAATGGGGAGAAGGCCGGAGACGAAATCGACCGACAGCTGTTGGAAGGAGCGAGTGGCAGAGGAGAAGAGAGAGAAAAGGGGAGAGACGACAGGGGAGGTAAGTGGCTTGGACGACTGGCAGGCGGGGCAGCCGGCAACAAAAGAATGGACGAAGGTCGACATACCCAGCCACCAGTAGTCACGCTGGAGAAGAGCGAGAGTATGGAACTGGCCACCATGGCCACCAGTCAGGGAGGTATGGACAGAGGAAACAAGAGTGTGATGTGAAGAAGGAGGGACATAAAGGCGGGAACAAAAGTATAACAGTCCATCCGTAAAGGACCAGTCGAGATGAGAGGAGCAGGGGAAAAGAGGAGAGCCTTCGCGCATGTGTTCAAGAGCGGAGAGGACCAACGGGTCGGAAGGGGTGGAGAGGCGAATCTTGTCCTGAAGGGCAGCATCAATGAGATTAATGAAAAGATCGGGTGGGAGAAGGATGGTGTCAGCATTGTCGGCGGAAGTGTCGGAGGAGGAGGAACAAGAGAGGGCATCAGCAGGGCCTATCACAGAACCCGGCTGGACAGAGAAGTGAAGATCGAAATCTTGGAGGAATAACAGCCAATGAGCCTGTCTGCAGGAGAGACGATGAGGCTGTTTGAAGTACGCTAGATTCTTGTGATCAGTATACAGCGTGACGGGCAATCCAGTTCCCTGCAAGTAATGCTTCCACTCGGAGAGTGCATGAATGACCATGAGGAGTTCGTGATCATAGATGTCATAGTTGTGCTCAGCAGGAGAGAGCGTCCGGGAGAGGTAGGCACAGGGATGAAGATCCCCATTGACATCGCATTGCATGAGAACACCCCCTGTAGCGACAAGGGAGGCATCCGTCATCACAAAGAAGGGGGCTGTCAGGTCAGGAAGAAGGACAGGTGCCGTTGTGAAGAGGCCTTTCAAGGCGTCGAAGGCATGTTGACACTGGAGAGTCCATTCCCAGGGATGACTGGTTCGGGTGAGTGAATAGAGCAGCGCAGCAAGATGGGAGAAACTGGGAATGAATTTCTGATAGAAGTTACAAAAGCTCAAGAATGAGCGAATTCCCTTGACCGTCAAAGGGGGGGTCCAACTTGTAATGGCCGAGAGTTTGACTAGATCCATGCTAACAGAGTTATGGGTGATGATCAACCCAAGATATTCCACTGAGGAGGCGTCAAACATGCATTTTGACAATTTGAGGAAAAGAGAATATTCTCTTAAACGATCCAGGACAAGTCGCGTGTATAGGTGGTGGATCGCTAATTCGGTTGAATGGATGAGAATATCATCCATGTAGATTACTAACCACCCTTGGGCCAAATAATCGTGAAAGAGATGGTTCATCAGAGCTTGAAAGGTGGCGGGAGAGTTGCACAAGCCAAAGAACATGACAGTTGGTTCAAATAAACCAAAAGGCGTAATAAAGGCTGCCTTCCACCGGTCTTCCGGTTTGATGAGGACATTGTTGTAACCCCATCGGATATCCATCTTGGTGAACACATGTGATCCACGAAGCTTGTCAATGAGTTCCAGAATGAGGGGGAGAGTGTATGCATTTTTAACTGTATGCTCATTCAAGTACTGGTAATCTTGACATGGTCACAGGTCCCTAGTCTTCTTTGGAATGAAGAAGAAGGGAGAGGCTTGTGGTGACATGGAAGGGATTATTCGTCCTGTGCGGAGGTTTTCATCAAGGAACTTTTGACATGAGGCCATTTCTTGGGGATTTAATTGATAAGTTTTGGCCACTCGTGGTGAGAAGTTTGGGGTAAGGGTGATAGCGTGGTCAAATGGACGAGACAGAGGTAAAGTTCCTTCTGTAGGTTCACCAAAGACATCCTGATAGTCGGCTATAAAGGTGGGGAGAATTTGTTCTTCTTTCTTGCTTTTCTGGGCGAGATTGGTGGCAATGGTGGTTTTGGCTATAGTTCTTTCTTTTCGCAAGCGTTCTCTTCAAGCAAGCCGTCGGGTTATTTTAGCGTCAGGTAAAGCAGAGAAAAAGCGGAGAGAGAGGGGAGGATCGTCGGTTGTGGGTGATGATGACAGGTGAATCATGTTCGTAGCCTAGTCAATAGTGGGGTTTGTTTGTTGCAACCAGGGGAAGCCAAGGATAATCTGTTCCTTCCCCAAGTTTGTTACTAGGAGTTCCTCCATCCAGGACACATCCTGGAACGTAAGTGGGATCCTTGCTTTCCAGTGGATGGATCCTCCTCCATTCTTGCTTCCATCTACATTGTTCACTCGAAGGGGAGGAAGAAGGGGTAAGAGAGGGAGATGTAATCATTGCACGTAATTCTTATCTATGAAATTTCCAGAAGCTCTGCTATCCACCAGAGCAAGGAGGTCGACTTTCTTCATAGCAGTGGACAGAGAAAGAGGGATTCTCGTGACATTCTTGTCAGTCTTGCTAGAATACATGGCTGCTATGTTTGAGATAGAAGGGGAAGGTGTCGACTGATCTTTCCTCCTGTTTAAAAACCCTGGACTGTTAATCATACTATATCCATCGCTTGGGGATCTTCTTGGTTCCCTTCATACATGGCCTTCAAGGTGGCTCGGATGTTAACTGGAGTATTCCCTTTTTCGATGAGGGACGAGACGTAATTCGTTAATTCTGCTGCTGGCGTCTGGTCAGCAGGTTGGGGTGGCGACAATAGATCTGGTATGAGAACAGGCGTAGTTCTTATACTGGGTGATGTTGGTACCAGGGGGTGTGGTAAGGGATGAGAATGGGGGGATCGAGGGAAAGGGGAGAAGGATCTATTTGGCTGGAATGGGGAGCGGGTGTAGGGTAGGTTTTTTGTTTCTCCACGATGCTTGCCTGTCCAGCATCCTACTTTGTGACACAGAAAACAGCAGTTCTCTCGGATGTGCTTGGCTCGGTTGGCTGGAGAGAGAGTGATGGCATCAACATCCATCACGTTTGGGTCTCGTTGATGGGCAGCAAGAGTTCCCCCTTGATGGAGGTCAGCGATACGTTGCTGCTGCGCATGGAACTTGGCGGCGTCTGTTGTTACGCTTCGAGTATCTCGTTGATGGTGAAGTCGAAAGATACTTGTTACGCTTGGTCCGGGTAGGAACGAGCGTAGCCCTTGAGGGTTCTGGATCTGACCTTCAAGCTAAAGGTATCGTTGCCTCGCAAGCCGGAGGTCTTGGATCTGAGTCTGGGCCTTCGAGTAGAAGGTATCGGTGAAGTAGAACGTCCAAGAGGCTTCACAGAGTAAGCGTTGGAGAAACCAATGGATCTAT
>JBBPKO010000818.1:0-12160 GCA_038089295.1 Xerocomus amazonicus
CGAGCGCGTCCTCGCCTGCAATTCCGCGCATACAGTGGTCGATCATTCAACAGTTGAAAAGATAGGGAAAAGAAAAAATGAACGGACCGAACAGACTTCGCGCGTACATGTTGGCGGTGAGGAAATCGCACTCGCCAGACATGGCACCGTCGGGTGTTAAGCACGACATGTTGGTTGATTTCATCACATGCTTCAGATAGTCACGTGGATCTCTGTGAAAAAAAGTGAAGAGAAAATCGAGTTGAGACCGGTGGAGAGGTGATACGGAGGGACGTACGACATATTGGTAGATACATTCACCCGGTTTTCCCACTCGAATTCGGTCCACATGCTTCGGAACTAGTTCACGTCGTCAGCGACATCGTTCTCCCGAGGATGACATTGGGTGTCACCTGTGTTTCATTGCAGTAAGCAGGCTTAATATAGTCCATGATATCGATATGGATATCGTTCAAGATCACACAGGTCTCCGCAAGGCCTGGTCCCTCCCAGAGAATACTCCCGAAAATGACGCCTGTCTCCGTCGATGAGACCTTGATTGTGGCTTTGATGCTCTGGAAGCCATGCGGTGCGATCGTGTAAACCGAGGGCCGCTCAACAAGTTTCAGGTCCCCCAAAGTTGCAAAATCAAGGCAGAGGTTTTGCAGCGTATTGGGTGTTTGGTTCACAAGAAGTACATCTGAATGAGAATACATGTCAAGTCGGCACATGCTCATAACGGAAAAGTTACAACCCACCAAGCAGAATGTCGAAGCCATGCATCTTTACATACGCCTCGGCGTATATTGAATCGGAGAAACCTACAACCAACAAGCGTATTGCAGCGCGTGTAGCACGGCACGAAACAACCAGGTTCAACCCACCTGTGAGCTGCGATATCCTGCTCAGATTGGAGATGAAATCTTCCTGCACCTCGGCAGCGCCGGTAGCTTTACCGAGATCATCCGCGTACTGCTTCGGTATTAAAGGAGGCGAAATACGACAAATTTCAACTCACATTGATCGCATCATCTGCTGATTTCTTCGAAAACTGTCGGAAGCTGAGCAAATCGTCGACCTGCACAATGGTCTCCTTGCTACTCTCTTCCTCTCTCTTTTCCGCTGCGCGTTTCTGTTTGGAATATCGACACATGACATGCGATTTTTCGTAGAACAAACACACCTCCTGACCGCGCAACATCTTGCTATATGCAGTCCGAGTATCTCTCAGGAACATATCATTGACTTCATTGCGTTCTCTCAGTTCGCTTAGAGTCTGGATGCAGCTCAAAATGCGCTCGTTCGAGTCCTCGTCGATCGGAACAGTGACGATTTTTGATTGTCCGACACGGATGACGGAAGTCATGATGAGCATCACCTAGTCAAAATGGATGGCATGAGACCACAGAGGGGCGAGGGCAAGTAGCTTAAGGTTCACCTCCGCGCGGAGAGTGTTTGCCTTGGCAGGATCAGCAGTCGATTCATCATAGCGCAGGACGAGTTTCGTCAAGGCAGCCGCAAGGACAGCGCCCGTGAAGAAGTCACCACCCAATATCAGGGCTGAGGACGGCGAACACCGATCGTCAATAGCCAAGGTAGATAACTAACAAACATACCTCTCAGCGGGGGCTTTGATTTGCCCGTAGGGGCGTTCACCGGGGCGGATGCCGAGTAGGCCGTCTCTGTCGCATAGGTTCCATCTGCCAGCACTTTTGGTCTTGTCCCTCCGCTCTGACTGGTGGCAGCACCATCCTCTTCGGCGCCCTCGGTCGACCCATTCCCCTCTGTCTCTCTCATCTCGGCCGCCAGAATTGGGATCTCCCCGAGCACACCCCGAAACTCGACCATCGCCTGTTCAATATCGCTCACACCCTCCACATACTCACCCAATATCCAAAGGATGCCCCTGAACACATTGCCACTTTTGATGCTACTAAGTGTGGCCGTTAATTTTTCGGTAATCGCTGAGCGGAGGGATGGGAACTTTTCGACTACTTCTCGAACAAAAGCGACAACGTCCAGGGCAGACGGGTTGTTCGAGTCCCCGAGGAAATCCATCAGTGCATGGACAACGCTAGCCGCTACTTCAGAGAACTTGATCGCCATGACGTGAATACTTTGGATCAACAGCTGACGATACTCGGGTGCCTTTTAGAAACTATAAACAGTGTGGGCTCTACGTCGGAGGGAACGATCAAACCTTGTCATATCGTGTTCTTGTGTCCGCTGAAGTTGCTTCTTGAGGAACAACACGACTTCCTCGACGTTCCGAGTAGAGGGCATACTCAACACGATGCTCATCGCTTTCCGCCGTACTTCCATGTCGGCACTGCTTCACATCTTGAGAAAAATGAGGGGCATTGCACTAGGCTAAACTTACCTAGAGAGCACTTGCAGAACGTCCATGATGAGTCCATCCAAAACACCCCCATGCTTTGATCGTAGCGCATCAAGTCGATCAAGGACAATGAGCTTGACATTGTTGTCGGATTCCTTGACAACAAGGTTCACGAAGCACGACGCCGCAGCTAGTGACATGTCAGTCCCGTCAATGGACCGGTTTTGAAGCTCGCTGAAAAGCGCACCTTTGACCGCGGCGGGATTTTGGGTAAGTGTCGTGAGCGTGGTCGCGGCTTCATATTTGACCGCATGCGACGACGAATTAAGTAGTTCGAACATGCATCGAATATATCGAGGCTGTTCGCCAGGGCTCTTAACACACTAGGAAAGATGGATACGTGCACGAAAACGCTTACTTTATGGGCAGCATCGTTGATACAGTCCATCCGAGCAACTTCAATGACGGCCATCTGTAGTCCTTCGTCCATCGAGGCGATGCCATCCCAAACACCCCTTAACCACTCCACTGCCTTATTCATTGCAACATGTGCGAGGAACACGAACGCGTTCCGTTTGCAGGTCGCGTCGGATTCGGCGGCAAGGAAGGTCTGCATAAGTTCCGCAGCGTCCGGGACCAGCGACTCATGTTCACGATGTACAGTAAAGAGAGCAAATACAGCGGCCTTCCGAACATACGAATGACGGTGCTCGAGGTTGGCGCGAAGAGTAGGAACGAGCGGCTCGAGGAGTTCGATGTCCTTTGAGATTTTTTGGAGGAAGCGGAGGGTAGCACCACAAATGTATTCATTGGGATGTTGCTGGGTAAATACGCACATATTAGTCACGCGATAATCATGGATTGAATCGGACGCACGAGGTCGTTACGAATAGCGTTGCTGGAGGATGTCAGTGAGAGAACTCGGGGAACGACAGACACGCACACGACGAGAATCATCTCCTGCTTCAACTTCCCATTTTCATCGTATTTTGGACAGACCTCCCAATAGAAATGAAGTAGTTTCTTCAATTGTTTATGCTTGGAGGGCATGATGTACTGGATGATGGGCATCAATAATGTAGGCTAGACAGTATGAAATATCAGTATACGATCTCAAACATGGATAGTTGTGCGCGTAAATACGTACCTGAGGATTGCCATTGATAGTCGCGACGATGATTTTGCGCAACGTGTCCAGCTTGTCCTCATCGGAACCTTTCTCGAGAGATGAGCGCAGTTCCTGGGTCGAGGGCGTCTCTGCGGTATCTTCAAATATAACTGTGTAACATGGCGCCTCTCCCAACATCATGGGATTCTCCTCGTCGTCGTCGTTGTCGAGCGAGCGTGATTGTCGACTGGAAGAACTTCAGCAATAGCAAAATGGCAGATGAGAACTTAATACCATTTTCGGAATACTCATACACAGTACAAGATGCCCCAACTTATTGTATGTAATACATAGATCAAAGTTCTCTGACCACCTTCTCTAGGATCCATTCCTTGGAAGCCTCATCCACCAAGACCGCGGGCACCTTCACTTGGCCAGGTCCAACATTCATCCTCTCTGCCTTCCATTGACGATACGCCGCAAAAGTGCCCGGCTTCACAATGCGTACCGTTGGGAGGGAGGCCCGGCTATCCTCTAGCAACGTCTTGAATATGGGAACCCTGTCCGCGAGACCCTCTGACAACCTCAATGGTGCAAGGTGGCCATCTGGACCTATATGTTAACTCGTCAAGCAAGCTAGGGATTCGATAGTGGATCACGTTGGACAAACCAAGAGTTCCCGCCACCTCGACCAAGTATCCCACAACCGGTATATCTCGACGGCCGTCAAGCAGGGTGGTAAACTCGCCTACTTGCATGACATCTGGACTGACCGCTTGGATAGCTGAAATCAGGTGCGTATCGGGTATTAATATCGACGGCCCCACACGAATCGCCAGGCTGAAAAAGATGTATCATGATTCATTGTTAGCAGACTGAACACGCAGTGGTATGGAACTTACCTCCTTCTCCCTGCGAGCACAAAAGCAGGTGAACCATCCTCCGCATCAAAGCCTATGACGCGTATGAGGTCGCCCAGGCGGTAACGCCACAAACCATCAGTGGTAGTTATTACGACTTCATATTGCTTTCCCACTTTCAGTTCCCACTTGAAATAAAAACCGACAAACGATGAGCGCCGAGTGAAAACGTAGCAGTGAAGATGGGACTAACTGCTTTAAGCAAGTTTTCATGGGTTTCCTCGGCGGTAACATCCAAAAATTCAACGAGATTGCGATATATAAGAACGAAGACTTCAAGATCGTCTGGCCGAAGAGGAGGAGCGATCAAAGATTCTGACGATCCATAGCCAATTGGATTGATGGTGACAGTTGGTCCAATGATCGAGAGCACCTAGTCGTATACCTAAGAAGTAGAGGTGCGAAAGAGAGGCCGAGCGCTTGCCTTTGGCAGCACAGTTGCAAATGGACCAGCGCACCCAAAACTCACCATTCTAAGTTTGGGCCAAACACGCGCGGCCCATCCCACGCACGAGAGTGGAGGACCGATTGCAGCTAGTTCGGTGGCACGGTCTGGATTTGCATAAAAATGGGCCTATGTGAACGAAGATTAGCTCTGTAACCCATTGCAACGTGCATAACTTACTTGCAAATGACATTGCACGTCTTCCACGCCTGGCAGCTGGGGTATTGTGCCTTCCCTGATGGAAGAAAGAAACATATCCCACTGCTCATCTACGTATCGCAATAGATCGTAAAAGATAGTTGAAAATGTAAGGAAAATACGATCAATGTCTCGGCATGCGAGAGAAAACAGTGCATGTATCATGAAAAACGATTTATGGGAACTGATCATGGACGCTGCCCAGGGTGCGACAAAGCCAGGCGCTGATAACATGATCGGTTAGATTATGCATATGAAAGGAACATTCTTTACCCACTCATCGTAGGCATCCGACTGTTATCTTCATCGATATTTGTCCATCCTTGCATCGCGCGTACAGCCCCACAAGTCACGGTAGAGACAGGAATCCTTTTTACTATTTGACCAGGTTCACGTTCCACGACCTTGGCCTCCGCGTAACCGTAAAAGACGATCACGGCCGCCGGACCAGGCCCATCCACGGCAGAAGGAATACGAGAATTGTATTTCGGAAAGACCTTGGGTTTCTTTCCAGAAGTTGCACTTGATAACGCCAAGAGATGGGGAAGACCAGGCGCGAAGAGGTTCTCAAGTTCCGCCTCCTTGCACGGATGATTTTCGAAAGCGGCCATGAATGGCTTGTATGCGTCGTAGTCACTGAGAGGAACACAGCGTTGAAAGTCCTGTACGAGCAAGGTGTCCGAAGAGGCACCATGGGCTGAAGTAGCGTCACGAAGTTGGGCTAGGTTAGCTGCCTTGGACGCATACTGCGTATTGAGATTAGTTCGAACGATCTTCAACAGAAGCGTTTCGGTTCGTGCGACTAATGCTGGTACGAGCTCTGGGGTTAGATCCTGAAGAAGGTGAGGGCGGGATGAAGTCAAGGACATGAGGTTGAACGAGCCATGGAAGACCTCTCAAACTTATCAGGTGTAGACAGTCCCATATCTCGGGAAGAAAACGTAATAACTCTGGCTACTGGACTGGTACAGCAACGGGCGCATTACTGCGATTGAAGCCGAGATACAGCATGGCCAAGAGCCAAAAAGAGTCTGCTATAGCATATGTTCAAAGATTATGATGGCCCATGTTACTAGTTCCACGGCAAAAAAAAAGAGGCCTGGTAAAGAGAATACGAAAAATGAACGAAAGCTCATGTTCACACAATAGTGAGTAAATCACATAATCATCATTCCGGCAATATCATGCTTCTGATGACCGCCGAACAATCGATGTCCATCCATCAGCACAACTGGAGATCCGATGTCATTCAACACAGGAATAATGTTTCAGGTGTACTAAGTACCCGACAAAATTCAATGACTGCGGTTCGATTCTCTGTTCAGAACTGAAGATTTCCAGCTAAGAAAGGACATATTGTACGTCAGTCTAGTGACTAGTGAGTGCTTGTCCGGCACCCGAACCCAACTTAGAGCCTGTTCGACAACTTGCTACTTCGGCTACTACATCAGCTGCTACATCGGCTAGTCCATAAGCGGTGTTAGTGAGCTAACTGCACCCAAGGGGCTTCACGGCCGGCCATGCCGGATACCAGCGCTACCTCTCCTGATTCTCCCCTCAACATCATGCCCCAAACCATCATTCGCTCTGCTTATTTCCTGCCCTCCCATTACTTTTGTAACTTTCTGTTTGGTTTTACTGCCTTTATTTCTTTGTGCAGTCTCAACATCCTGCATGCTATGTCAGGCCCTGAGGGCCAAGTGTTGAGGAAACGTGTTAGTTGGACCAACACAGAAGTCCACTGGCTGCTAGACTATTTCATCCTCATGAAGAGCAAGCTCGCTCAAGGGAGTTTTCCTACTCAAGTCTTCTCAGATGCTATAGCATATCTAGAGCCAATTACAGATAAGAACTCTTCCAATATCGCCACAAAATGGGCATCACTAAAGCACACTCTTAATGCGATAGAGATGTTCTGCAGAGGCTCTAGAGTCCACTGGGATGATGTCAATGGTGCAAATATACATACAGATGGAGAGATACAGTGGTGGAATGAATATCTTAGGCAATATGTATGTGTTATTATTTTTCATTTACAAAGATTTCAATATTATTTTTAGCCATTGATTGCAAAAGATCTTTCTTCCTTCAAAACAAAAGGGTGGCCATTTTGTCAAAAAATGTTACAAGTACTTCCTGTTACGTTTTCTTGCTCTCTTTACCCCTATACTTGATTACCTTACCGCGATCTTTCCTTTTCCATCATATGATAACCTTTCCATGATCTTGACTGTTCTTACCACAACCTGGACGCTATTTCCGTTCTAGGCATAGACTGATCTCTTGCCTCGTTTCCCCGTTTCTTCCCTTCTTTGATGGTTGCCACGATACGATAGCTATGACTCGACATGACTCACTATGAGTCATTCCGCAGTAGGACACAGCTTGGTCCGTGCACCGACAGTATACCTATTTAGACTAGTGACCGAGTACATGGATTCCCTAAGTAGTTTCTCCCTTGTATCTTGCGACATACTCGTCAATAGATCCATTGGTTTCTCCAACGTTCTCTCTGTGAACCTCTTGGACGTTCCACTTCACCGATACTAGATCCAAGACCTCTGGCTTGCGAGGCAATGATACCTTCAGCTTGAAGGCCCAGACTCAGATCCCTCTTTCAAGGGGCTACGCTCGTTCCTACCCGGACCAAGCGTAACACTTCCAGATGGTCATGTTCAAGGTGAAGAAGGGTATGCGCCATCTGGTGCAGATCCAGTTCTAGGTGAAATTGATGTGCAATTGTCCTCAGATGTTGGAGATACTGTTACAAGGCTACTTCCTTGGGACAGAAAGATGTCAATGTTGATCGTCTTGAATACAACTTAACTATATCCCAGGATTGGAGGCCTTCAGATGGCATATTCCAAAGGGGATCTCAGAGGATGGGTTCTGGGATGGAGGTCATAGATGATGGGATCCAAGGGAACGGTAAAGGAAGATAGTATTGAGCTAAGTTCCTAAGCCTAGCCCTGTAAAGATGGTTCAACCGTGTAACGGTGAGAATACGGATGAGGGACATTCCCCTTGTGTATGTATGTACTTATACTATAGGTAATGGTGCACAGACCATGCTATGTACATACATATATAGTAATAGTCCATAACCCTGGGTCAAGGGTTGTACAGGAATGGGCATCCGTAAGAAGGGAAGTACACAGAAGAAGAAGAGAAGCATATCCACAGCAGAGAAGCATAGAAGCTGCTGCGGAGAAGAGAAGTGTGTGGGAGAAGCAATAGGAATAGCCCGTGGCAGAATAGGGCAAAGGGTAATACTACAATAGGACGTGGGGCAAGGGCTTACTGGTCTGGGATGTGGAACACGAGGGACACAACAGGGATAAAGCATAGGGGTCCTGCCATAAGGACTGCCAAGCAGATAAGGGGAACAGCCAGGAGGGTATAGGCGACTACCAGTGGGGAGGGGCATACAAAGGATAGGGCGCAGACAATGAACGTTAGATGATAAAGTGCACCAAGAATGACCACTTAGTGTAATGCTACAGAAAATTGTAACATTAGCTCTGTCTTTAGATTTTGAGCACCAGCTTGAAAAACCCTAAAAGAAAACCAAAACCCTAGAGGGGGGAGTCGTCGGAGATACAGATGAACTCGACTTCGACTTCATCAAAGAGATCCTGTACTTCGGTGAATGTGGGAGGGTTGGAAGAACCGAAGACAGCCTAGAGGGAGCGTTGCTGTGCAAGCACGAACTCATAGAAGGCACAGGCAACGGGAGACATTTCTGAACGGGGAACAAGAGGAGGATGCCAAGCATGAACTGGAGGGAGAGATTCAAAATGTGAGGGCGCTGGAGGGAGATAGGAGTCATCCGGGGTAGGACAGACGTGCCCCATCCATAGAGCATCCAACGTGAGCATGGTCTGAGCAAAGAAAATCTCCAAACAGTGAGGGCAACTATGAATGCGATGAATATGATTTCAGTGGCAAACATGGATCATGGTGAAGAAGTCGTAAGAATTTAGGTCCTGTGGGAAGGACAGATGTGCTGGGAGGTCAAGAATGGTGGAGTGGAAGTGACAGTTGACTCAGGCATGGGCATAGGGGTGAGAGATGGTGAAGGACATGATGTGCGATGTTGATGCCATCAATCCACAGGGATCCTTATAAACTGTCAGGAGAAAGGGATGAGAATAAAAGAAGGCAACCGGTGCCTATTCAAAAGAAGCCAACACGGCGTTCCGGGGTGGAGAGGATGGAGTTCTTGAGAGAAGTCTGCTTTGTCAGGGCAGAAGGCAGGAGTCCTGCGGATCAGGAGCACCATGTGTTATGTTTTTCCAATTTTTCCTCTCTTATCATTCTTATCATGATCAGATCTCCCTTTATTGATGGACACTATTTTCCTTCTAGGCAATGATCGTTATCTTGTCTCATTCCCCTTATCTGATCCCCACTTGATTGCTATTGCCCCAAACCCCAACTGATCCTAATCATAGCCCCTTAGATCATTATGATAATGCTTAGTCAGGGTGGTCTGTGCACCACTGGGAGTAGTATATATACCTTGTGCTATGTACTTGTAGTGGTAAGCTAGTTCTATGCAATACCACGTAGTTTCTAGACTTGTCCTCATCGCTAAGAGACTTTGCCTCAAAGCTTTGAGTAGTATCTTTCGACTTCACCATCGACAAGATACTCAAAGCATAACAAAAGAACTAGCTTCTTCCTTGCTGGAGGTTATCAAACGCTAGCATTCCGCCCACATTCCGACCCCCTTCATCGAGTAGTGACGATGACAGTTCCGCTACTCACTCTCACTCCTCCCCCTACCTTTCACCATCTCCAATCCACAAGGACATTCCTCTCGAAGAAGAGATCTCCCCTCTTGAAATAACCCCCCTTCCCATATCACCAGTACCTCTCCCCCTTCCCCCATCACCCCCTATGGAAGAAGCACTTGAAGCTCTCAGAGCCTCCGCATGCCCTATTGAATTGAAGGCCGGTCTACCCAGTGACTTCTCTGGTGACTTGCAAGATGCACCACATTGGGGAATGGCCATGACGGCCTTCTTTACTTTGAACCCAGATGTATATGATATACATGGAAAGAAAATGCTTGTAGCATTAAGCAAGATGACCAAAGGCCGAGGGCAAGCCTTTGCAGAGAAATGGTATCATTAGATTGGCGACGCAGGATTCCCTCTCGGGCAGAAAACATATGAATACATGATGGAAGACTGTTGGAAAACATTCTACCCCTTCAACTATAAAGACATGGTCCGAAGAAAAATGCAGGATACTGTACAAAACCTCCGAGACAGAGATGGTTTTCAGAATTACATCGTAGACTTTCAATTGTATGCTGCATGGTCGGGAGTAACCGACCAAAATACCCTCATTGATGTCTTTGCTTGAGGATTAGACCCTCACCTCTCCCAAATGATTCTTTCGTCTGCCACTGTGCCGGATACTCTCACCGGATGGGTAACTGACACCACAAAATTCCATACACAACAGCAATGAATCACTGATCTCCATCGAGGAGGGACTCTCGCTGCTCATCAAAAAGACCCCAATGCAATGGAAGTTGACGCCATCACTCTCTCCCCTGCCAATCATGCCAAACACATCAGAGAGAATCGTTGCTTCTTGTGCCATAAAGTTGGGTGTTGGACTGGAAAGCACTGAGGAGAGACGAGGAACTTGCCCTCTGCCTGTTCCCCATTCTGTCCCACTCCCAACGGATCCTTCCCCCCTTCCCTTCAAACCTTCCCTCCTCACCCCTTACCCCACCCCCCAGCGCATGCACCATCCAGCATACGAACAGCATCTAGTGATCCATCTGAAGTACCACCACAGCCGGCCGTATGAATGCCTGCTGCCAAATTAACAGACTATGTCTTGTCCCTTATCGAAAAAGGGAACACCCCAGTGAATATTCGGGCCAACTTGAAGGCCTTTTATGAAGGGGAACAGGAAGATCCCCAAGCGATGGACATAGCAAGGCTAGCTGTCCAGGGTTTTAAAATAGGAGGAAAGACCAGTCGATGCCTTCCCCTCCTGACTTGAAAGTAGCAGCAATGTACTCTAATCAGACTGATGAGAATGCCATGTGAATCCCTCTTTCTCTGCCTACTGCTATGAAGAAAGTCGACCTCCTCACCCTAGTGGATAGTGGCACTTCTGGAAATTTCATTGATAAAGCCTATACCCAATGATTACATCTCCCTCTTCTGTCTCTTCTGTCTCCTCTCCAAGTCAATAATGTAGATGGGAGCCAAAATGGAGGAGGTTCCATCCGATGGAAAGCAAGGATCCCACTCACATTCCAGGATGTCTCCTGGACAGATGAACTTTTAGTAACAAACCTGGGCAAAGAACAAATCATCCTAGGTTTCCCTTGACTGCAATGAATGAACCTGACCATTGATTGGTCAACGAACACCATTCTTCTTCCCCCCATTGTTATGAAACGAGCATTTTTCAATTCTTTTATCTATCTTTTCTTTCCATTTAGTCGCCAGGACTAGCCTCTGACTACCAGTCAAGCCGTAGTGACCACCACTGGGTCTTAGTCCCAATACCCCTTTACTTCGAATCCCTCAGTCTAGTGACTAAGCCCGTCACGTGACCAGTCACCTGATCTCATTAGATAATCAATCCAGACCCGGGATGTCATCAGCACGATCAAGTCATCATCCGGCTGAGTCCAGAACCCACACATCAGCCATGACATCATCTGCTGCCGCATCTAGATCTGATGACGTATCTATGACATCATCTGACTCCGTTTATTCTATGGCATTCCAGCCTATAGCATTAGTTGCTTGCATAGCCAAGGTCACAGATCCTGAGCCTATGGCGATACTCGCTCATCCCCTGATCACTAATGACTAAAAGCTCCGAGCCAATGGTCGTCATCCCTTGACGGGATTCCGAACCCTTTACCCATTGCCGCTTACCAGCTATATCCATGCCCTCAACCCTGTGAGAGTCCGCGGTACTCCATTAGTGCTTAGCCAATCGCATTAGTCCCTCCGGTACCTGGATTACCAATGCGCTATATCAGCCAGCCAATCAGACAGCACTTACGTGTCTCCGCAGCAGGATATTAAGGGAATAGCCAATGGCCTTATTCTCTCGGTGTGATGTGTACGACTCCTGAGTATTTTCACTTTCCATCTTCAGACTTCTGACTCAGGATGACACGTCAT
>JBBPKO010000821.1:0-12099 GCA_038089295.1 Xerocomus amazonicus
GGGAGAAACTACTTAGAGAAACTACGTCTCCAGTCGCTGGTCTAAATAGGTATGCTGGTGGTGCACGGACCAAGCTATGCTCTACTGCGGAATGACTCATAGTGAGTCATGTCGAGTCACTGGTGTCGTATCGTAGCAACCATCAAAGAAGGGAAGAAAAGGGATACGAGGCAAAAGAACAACTGATGCCTAGAACGGAAATAGCGTCCGGGTCGTGAGATAAATGTACAAGATCTTGGAAAGGTTATCATATGGTCAAAAGAGGAAGTATTCGGGAAAGATAATCGGATATAGGGGTAAGAGAGAAAGAAAACGTAACATGCACAAAGGCAGAAGGTGGCAGAAGATCAACCATACCGATGGATGGGGGAGAGAGTGGGGCGGGAACAAGTCCTCCAGCGATGAGAGGAGATGATGGAAGAGATGGAGGGGGAACAACGTCGATGAGGGGGGACCCTACCAAGGAAGAAAGAGAGGGAGGGGAAGAAGGGAGAGCAGCAACAGTGGCAACTGGTCCGTCATCGAGGAGAGAGGTCTGGATGGCGACATCGACATAGCGTTTCATTGTGACCGGTTGCGGGTCAATAGAAGGGAGGAAAGCAGCACACCAAGATGGAGATGGCATCTTGAATTCTTCCCAGGCTGGAGAAAGGGAAGTAGTCGTGGCTGGGGGTGGTATCGAAAGTATTGATAGGCAGGGGTACCACTCATCAAAAGTAAGGGTGGGAGAGGGGGTCAGTACTGGTTAGTGAACAATCTGTCAATGAATGTGGGCGATCCAACTGGGGGAAGGCAAGGAAGGAGAGGAGGGTGGTGGTCAGAGGGGAGAAGACTTCTGCTGACAATAAAGTGGAGAGGGAAAATGAAGATCCCTGATATGTTCTTGTTGAGCATGAAAAGTTGAGGCTGTGGAACACCAAGTGGCAAGAGTGGTCGGGATTGTCGGCATGGAAAGAACCATTTGAGCCAGGTCAGGATCCAGCCCTATGGCAAAAACGTCGATGAGAGAAGAATCATCTTGGTCTTCTGATTGTGTGACAAGAAGTTGGAAAGTGGAGGAGTAGAGAAGAAATCCATCAGGTTTCGATAAATCCTGTCAAAGTTGTCTGAGTTTTCATCGGGCTTCATTTCGTACATTGAATGGAAAGAATATTTTCCTAAAATCCTCCTTGATCATTTGATATAATTGTCCTCAGTACTCTTCTCCTTTTTCTTGGATAACTTGGTACCAACATTCGGCGAAAGCTGGTCCTCATCCTTTTGTCATCTTGTTAAGAAAAACAAGGCTCTTCATGGCATCATCATATAATCCCTCATTTAAGGAGAAATGACCATCCATCTGGATAGGCTAAATTGTCATGTCATCAGATAGACCAGAAAAATCATTAGGGAGGGCAGCCATTAGCTCTTTGTTGTCATCTATGATGAAATGGCCCAGCAGGATAGGGGATTCTGGTCTCCCTTCATTCATCAGGGAGGGAGGCAGGGATGGAGAGGGTGTTTCACTTTTGTCTGATGACGATGGTTCAGTAGAGGTGCATGGTTCGAGGAATAGTGGAGTAGAGGGGAACAATAGGGTCACAGGGGAGAGATGTGGTGCTGCAGAGGGGCCAATAGATTTGGTAGGAGGAGGGGGTGCCTATTCAGAAGGGACAGGGTGACCAGTGGTGACTGTGTATAATTCTGATGGAGATCCTACCACTATTTGTTCTTCGTCTCATTCCTGTTTTTGCGCTAAGAGCACATAGCGATTTCTTCGTTCTTCTTCCTGTCATTCTTGTGCCATCTGTTATGTTTTCTTCTTTCTTACCCTCTATTCGATTACCTTTCCTCGATATTCCCTTTCTTGACCACCTGATAGTCTTTCCATGATCTTGTACAATTATCTCACGACCTGGACGCTATTTCCGTTCTAGGCATCAGTTGTTCTTTTGCCTCGTGTCCCTTTTCTTCCCTTCCTTGATGGTTGCTACGATACAATACCTATGACTCGACATGACTCACTATGAGTCATTCCGCAGTAGAGCATAGCCTGGTCCGTGCATTACCAGTATACCTATTTAAACCAGCGACTGGATACGTAGTTTCCCCAAGTAGTTTCTCCCTTGTATCTTGCGACCTAGCAGTCAATAGATCCATTGGTTTCTCCAACGCTTACTTTGTGAAGCCTCTTGGACGTTCTACTTCACCGACACCTTCTACCCGAAGGCCCAGACCCAGATCCAAGACCTCCGGCTTGCGAGGCAACGATACCTTCAGCTTGAAGGCCAGAACCCAGAACCCTTAGCAAGGGCTACGCTCGTTCCTACCCGGACCAAGCGTAACACCATCCATTGACAGACACATTCTAAGGCTGTCGTTGGGGAGTGCACTATTGCTGGCTGGATGGTGGGTTCTTGTTCGGAGGGTTGGGATATGTCTTGAATCAATTGTACGAGGTGGGGGGTAGACGGCCCTGGGCTATAGTGATGAGGGCGAGATGGACTCACTTGCAAAGGACTTCCCAAAGGCCGATTGTACAGAGACTGGGCTGGGGAGCTTGGTGTGGTTGACCCCAAACTTTGTTGGGGTGAGGCAGTTACTGGTTCTTGAGAGGGGAGAGTTGAGCGACAAGAAAACATATTGGTTCGGTGTTTGGGGGAGTGATTCCAGTATTGATGGTGAGCACAGGCTTATTAGCACAATGCAATGAGGATCTGTATTCTTTTGTTACGAGTTATCTCCTTGAATGGAAAGATGTCAACATTGACTGTCTTGGATATGACTTAGCTATATCCCGGTATCTGGAGACCTTTAGACGGCATATTCTAGAGAGGATCTCAGAGGGGTGTTCTGGGATGGAGGTCATAGATGATGGGGTCCAAGGGAATGATAAAGGAGGATAAGATTGAGCTAGGTTCCTAAGCCTAACCCTGTATCAGTGGTTCAACCATGTAACGGTGAGAATATGGATGAGGGACATTCCCCTCATGTATGTATGTACTTATACTGTAAGGTATCGGTGCACAGACCAAGCTATGCTAGTACGTATATGGAACTGTCCATAACCCTGGGTCAAGGGTTTGTACAAGAATGGTCATCCGTCAGAAGGGAAGCAGCATGTGCAGTAAGAAGCATGCTATGGAGAAGAAGAGAAGCACATCCACAGTAGAGAAGCATAGAAGTTACTGTGGAGAAGAGAAGAATACAAGAGAAGAGAAGACAGCTCAAATGGGAAATAGGGCAAAGGGTATCCCATGGGCAAAGGGTAATACTACAAATGGACATGGGGCAAGGGCTTACCAGTCCGGGACATGGAACACAAGGCAAATGATGAGGGAAGTGCATAGGGGTCCTGCCGTTAGGACTACCAATCGGATAAGGGGAACGGCTAGGAGGGTATAGGCGACTACCAGCGAGGAGGGTCATATGAAGGATAGGGCACAGACAATGAACGTTAGACGATAAAGCGTACCAAGAATGACTACTTGGTGTAATGCTAAGGAAAATCATAATGATTCCTACATTGACCATCATCTCCCTTCCACCATTCTCAAACTTCCAGCACACCTTTCCTTCCTGCAAGATCTAAATCCTTACAACTTCTTCACTGTTCTCCAAGTTCATCATCAGAATATTGTTCATCATATTCATAGTTGCCCCCACTACTTGGAGATCTTCTTCACTCGGACAACACTTACACTTGATACTCTCTGGATGGACCATGACTATCCTTCTCCAGATGATTGGTGTCATATTCTTGTGCAAGCTAATTCTGAATCTCTTCCTCTAGTTTAGGCTTGGCACTCTCCTCTCATTCCTCTGTCAGAGACCTCCCCTGTCACCTGTGTCTTCTACAAATATGTGCTTGCATGACAACAATCCTTCCTGGCCATCTTTGGTTCCTCCTCTACTCCTCTGACCTTTACTGAAGTCCAGGATATCCTTGATGAAACTGAAGTTGAGTTTTCCTTACTCTAGGATTTTGATTTTATTTTAGGGTTTTTCGAGCAGTACTTGAAATCTAAAGACGGAGCTTATGTTATGATTTTCTATAGTATTACACCAAGTGCTCATGCTTGGCATGCTCTATTGTTTACTCTTCATTGTCTGCACCCTATTCTACATCCATCCTATCCCACTGGTAGTCACTTATATCCTTCTGGCCGCTCCTCTAGTTCATTTGTCAGTCCTCACAGCAGGACCCCTATGCTTATCTCCATTTGTACATCTCTCACCTTCTGTCCTGGACCAGTAAGCCCTTGCCCCATATCCTATTGTAGTATCACCCTTCACCTTGACTATACCCCTTTGCTCTGTTCCACCACAGGTTGTCTTTCTTTGTCTACAGTATGCTTCTCTGTTCTGTACTATGCTTCTCTATTCCTACATGGTGCTTCTCTCACTTCCTTTGTCCCTTCCATATGCTTCTCCTTCCCACAGATGACCTATCCCATACAAACCCTTGACCCAGGGTTATGGACTTACTATATACGTACTTACATAGCTTGGTCTATGCACCATTCCCTATAGTATAAGTATATACATACTGTAGAGGGTAGTCCCTCATCTGTATTCTCACCATTACATCATAATGTCATATTAGCCTTACAGCTAGTAAATCCTATAGTCCTTCCTTGCTCCCTTGGTTACCATCACATCCTGACTACCATCCTGGAGTATCCTTTGTCCCCTTGGAATATACCATAGAAGGCCTCCATCTCAGGATATAGTTAAGTCATAGTCAAGGCTTCATCATTAACAAGCCTTTCCATGTTCAAGGACTTAGGACCATAACAAAAGTGAAGAAGAACAACCCAATGGGGAATAGAGCAAAGAGTATCCCATGGATGAAGTGTAATACTACAATAGGACATAGGATAAGGGCTTACCAGTCTGGGATATAAGACAAGAGACATACAAATAGAGATGGATATAGAGGTTCTGCTATGAAGACTGACAAGTGGAGTAGTAGAGCAGCCAGGATAGTATAAGCAATGACCAGCAGGGTAGAATGGACAAGAAATAGGGTAAAAACAATGAAAAGCATACAATAGACTATACCAAGGATGAGCACTCAGTGTAATGGATCTAGAAATCATAACAACTATAGTGTACTAATAGCATTAACATCTCTTTGTTGAATCAAACCTTAATTAATGTAGTATACTATGGTCTATGTATAGATAGTATGAATATACAGTGACTTCAAAAACTCTTTCCATGTTGGTCTCAAAAGTGTTGTGTGAAGCATATCACTGAAAGGCATGAGAATTGTACTTAGCTTTGATGGAGCTATAAATAGTACATACTCTCAGCCATAAGAGTACTCTCTGAGTCATATGATTTGAATCAATGGTTGCTAAAGGAACAGGAATTCAGGACCATGGTTTGGCCTGCACAATCTCCTGACCTGAACTCTATTGAACATCTTTGGTTTTGGCTCAAGAGGAGGTTTGTAGAGTATAAAAACCCCTCTAATGGAGTCTATGAATCATGGGAAAGGGTTCAAGTGGAGTGGGATAGAATACCAGTTAAAGAGTGTCAGAAATTGATTGAAAGCATACCTAGAAGGATTCAGGCTGTGCTTGGTGTTATGACCTTAAGCCTCAAGGACTAATGGTTCCACACTAGCTGGACAATCTTACAGTATTCCACCAATACTGGCAAGAGATAGAGTGAAGGATGGATAAATGAGATGAAGATGGAGTGAGACTCTTCCTTAATACTCTGTAGCTCAAGTCCAGGAGACTGAATGCCAACAAAAGTACAAATAGATTAGGCTAGAGTGTCTAGTACATGTTCCTACTTATTTATATGATAGATCTACTGTGCACAGACCTTACTGCGGTTGGTGCTGTGCATCCTAGTGTCTGGAGTGATCTAAATAAGTAGTTGGTACTAGGTGTAGCCAACTGAATGCAAAAATGGTATGAAGTGTTGAAGGAAGAGTAAAGATAAGAGAGAGGACTAAGTATAGTACTTAGAAGTGTACATTTTGACGAAATAAAGTAGTGATGTTGTAACACTACCCCCCCTTTTATGGCAGGAGTCCCTACTGTCAAGTATCTAGGAAGAGGTAACTTCAACTTCTTTATCTACCCTAATTTCTACAGAGTCCTTTTTACACCATGGCCTCCATAATCTAGGGTAGGGTCTAGTAATGAGGTAGTACAGTTGCCTAAGAGAGAATAGAGGGAAAAAGAGAGAAGCAGAAAGGAAATCTAATATATATTTTATGCTAAAGGTATTTCCCATCCAGTACCAGTTCCCCATACCACGGCTGTTGAGCTGTTGGTACCCCATGAGTGCCCTGCATTAGTCTGTATCTCAGGACCAAGGATTCCCACCTCTGCTGGCACAACTCCCCACATTGGGTTCCATCCATGATTGCTGGTTGAATCTGGCTCAAATTGAGAGGGGTCCCCTGCGATAAGGGTGAATCCCCTGGTAGATCTCCAGAAGTGAATAAAAGCAGGCCTTTGGCCTGTGGTGGAATGCCAGGTGATGAATAGGAGGAGGGTGGTGAGGCAGATGGTGATGGTGGTGAGGAGGAGAAATAGGGAGGAGGCTAGGCAGGTGAGGAGGATAAGAGTGGTGGTGGTGAACATGATGGAAAATGATGGAGGTGATAGGAGGTTTATTGTGATGATGGGGGAACATAAGAGGAAATGAGTCACTCTTAAATATCTGTCCCTGCTTCTAGATCCAGTCTAGAGCTCAAGTTAGGTGAGATATCTGGTCCTTTGTTGTAAAACATGGAAGCAAACTCTTACATAGTTATTCCTCATAGTTTGCGAGGTGTAGAAGGGTGTTTATGATGATATATCTCAACTGCCTCTTCTGCATGCTTCAAGTGTGTTGCTGGTTCCCAGGTGCGATCTGTTTCATCCCAACCCTTCCAATGTATTAGATACTCCATTCTTTTCCCTTTCATGCGAGATCCTGTAATGTAATCCACCTCATATTCTTCATATCCTTCCTCAGATACCTCTATGGCATCAGGTCTAAGCTTTGGTTGTCCTGGTAGCACCTCTTTGTAAGGTTTCACTCTAGAGATATCAACTGTGGGATGGATGGACACATTCTTGGGTAATTGAAGTGTGACAGCATTTGAAAACACTCTAGTGATAGCATATGGTCCAATCCATTTTTGGGTAAGCTTCTTGGCAATGTAAGGGAGTTTTAGACGTTCAGTTGACAACCACACTTTATCTCTTATGTGATAATCTGGTGCTTCAGATCACTTTTTATTTCCCTGTAGTTTCATCCTTTCTCTAGTCTTTTCCAAGGAGTGTTGTATTTCTTTGTGACTTTTGGCACACTCCTTTCCATATTGTCCTCCTAGGTCTGAGGCCTTTCCTTCAAATCCTAAGTGAGGGAAATAATTTCTAGTGATTGCAAAGGGGATGGTACCAGTGGCAGTAATGAGGGAGTTATTGTGATGAAACTGTGCCATCTTGATCCATTCTGTCCATTCCCCCTGTTTCTTAGCAACATAAGATCGAAGATATTGTTCCAGGTCTCTGTTAATGCACTCTGTTTGACCATCTGTTTGAGGGTGGTATGCAGTGGAGATTTTTTGTGTGATGCCAAGGAGTTTGCATAGTTCTCTAGTGAATTCTGATGTGAACTGAGGTCCTCTGTCTGAGACAATTGAGGATTGGAGTCCATGGATACACCAAACATTGTCTCTAAATAGGGAAGTCAATTGTTTTGAAGAGATGGTTTTGAAACATGGAATGAAGACCACCTCCTTTGAGAATCAATCTATAATAACACAGATAGAATCAAATTTGTTAGAGGGTGGTAGTCCAGTTATAAAATCTATAGAAAGATCTGTCCATGGTTTTGTAGGTATTGGTAGAGGTAAGAGTTTTCCTGCTGGTGCCTTTAAGGATCCCTTTGTTTGGGTGCACACTTGACAGCTATCTATATAAGATTTGGTATCTTTAGTTACTCCCGGCCAAGAGAAATGTCTAGTGAGTAAATGTAGAGTTCTGGCTTGTCCAGAATGTCCTGCTAAGGGAGAATCATGACAGATAGTAAGTAATTCTAATCGTAGAGTTTCTGGGACATAGACTTTTTGATCTGGATTGGTAAAGACTTCATTTGTAGCATTGTAAGTGAAAGTAGGTATTTCTAGGTTTTTTAGTTTTTGTGTTTCTTTTTGTACAGATTCATAAAAGGAAGAAGAAAGCAAAATATTATTTATAAATAGTGTGTCTGGGAGTACTGTAATATTCTGATTATGATCAGAGACTGCATCTCCATGATCAGGTCATCTAGAGAGAGCATCTGTTCTTCCATTAGAAGATCCTGGTTTGTAAACAATAGTATAGTTGAACTCTTGTAGTAAGGCATGCCATCTTGCCTGTCTTCCTAATAAGATCTGGAGATGTTTCCAATATTCTAGATTCTTATGATCTGTCCAGATTTCAAAGGTAGGTCTTGATATGAAGTCCCTACTATACTGAGTAGCAGATGGGTCCTGTGGTGAAAATGTCAATACTGATGCAGATACTGATAACTGACAGTTACACAGCAACCTCAGCTAAGAGATCACTGGGTGAGTAGATATGATGTGGATCCTGAGGGATGGACAAGCCACTGCCGGTCCCCTTATTACAGGATGAAGGAGAGACTACCCTTGGTGAGTAGGAGTTGGGGAATCCTTATACTGGCCCAGAATGAAATCCAGCAAATGCCTAAGGGTTACTGGGGACTTTGATATGAATCCTCAAGTGAACAAGACTGGGGTTACCAGTCAAGTTCCTGGGGTTTATATATTAACGGTATCTACGCATAGACCAAGCTATGCTAGATTAATTAAGGTTCTGGTAAATGACAAGTAAGTAATGCTACTGGTTACTGGTACAGAGTACGAGGTGAGAAACTAATGCTACTGGTACACCAAGATGGAGAACTGTGGAATGAAATAGAAATAAGGGATGATGTGTCATCCTGAGTCAGAAGTCTGAAGATGGAAAGTGAAAGTACTCAGGAGTCATATGTGTCATACCGAGAGAATAAGGCCATTGGCTATTCCCTTAATATCCTGCTGTGGAGACACGTAAGTGCTGTCCTATTGGTTGGCCAATATAGCACATTGGTAATCCAGGTACCAGAGGGACTAATGTGATTGGTGAAGCACTAATGGAGTACTGCGGACTCTCACAGGGTTGAGGGTACGGACATAGCTGGTAAGCAGCAATGGGTAAAGGGTTTGGAATCCCATCAAGGGATGATGACCATTGGCTCAGAGCTTCTAGTCATTAGTGATCATGGGTTGAGTGAGTATTGCCATAGGCTTGGGATCTATGGCCTTGGCTATGCGAGCAACTAATGCTATAGGCTGGAAAGTCATAGAATAAATAGAGTCAGATGATGTCATAGATACATCATCGGATCTAGACTTAGCAGCAAATGATGTCATAGCTGACATGTAGGTTCTGGACTCAGCCGGATGATGATGTGATTGTGCTGATGACATCCCAGATCTGGATTGATTATCTAATGAGATCAGGTGGCTGGTCACGTGATGGGCTTAGTCACTAGACTGAGAGATTTGAAGTAAAGGGTATTGGGACTAAGACCCAGTGGTGGTCACTATGGCTTGACAGTAGTCAGAGGCTAGTCCTGATGACTAATGGAAAGAAAAGATGAAAAATGCATAGAAAATGCCCATTTTCATAACAGGTCTTCCTATGAGATAATGGTGCCATTCCTCTAATGCCCTTATTACTGCTAGGAGTTCTTTATCATAGATGGGATAATTGCACTCCTGTGCATTGAAGGAATGGGAGATAAATGCACTGGGCCTCCATATCCCATCTTCTCCTTTGACAGATAGGACTCCTCCTATAGCTATATCGCTAGCATCAGTTTCTATTCTGATTTCTTTGTTTTGATCTGGATAAGCCAGGAGTGGGGCAGTAGTAAAGGCTTTCTTTAGCTCTTGGAATGCTTTTTGTTGATCTGATCCCCATTTCCATGGAGTATCTTTTTTGGTAAGGTCATTAAGAGGTCTGGCTTTCTGGGAGAAGTCTTGAATGAAGCATCTGTAATAATTACAGAGTCCCAGAAATGATTGGAGCTGCTTAAGTCGAGTGGGAATGGGCCATTCTAATACTCCTGACACCTTCTTTTCCTGCATCTCTACTCTCTTTTCAGATACTACCATTCCTAAGAAGTCTACTTTAGGTTGTGAAAAGGCACATTTTTCTGGTTTAACAAACAAGTCATTCTCTCTAAGTCTCTGTAATACTTCTTTGACTATTTCCTCATATTGTTGTTTCGTCTTTCCAGATGTAAATATGAGTACATCATCTAAATAAATCACTAAGAAGATATACATATCATTGAAGATGTCATTCATCATTTGCTGAAAGGTAGGAAGGGAGTTAGTCATTCCAAAATACATAACAGTGGGCTCATATGCTCCAATGGGGGTTACAAAAGCTCCCTTCCACTCATCTCCTTCCTTGATACGAACATTATTATATCCCCATCTGAGATCTAGGGCAGTAAACATATCAGCCTCTTTGAGGCGATCAATAAGCTGTGGGATTAAGGGCAATGGGTATGCATTTTTAATGGTCCCTTCATTTAGATAACGATAATCCATCACCGATCACTTATCACCTGTCTTTTTTGGAATAAAGAACACTGGTGATGTTTGTGGGGATTTAGAAGGTCTGATATACCCTTTCTGTAATTCTTCTTTGATAAATTTGCAAATCTCTTCCATTTCTGGTTCTGATAGTGGAATGACTCTTCCTTTTTTAGGAGTGAAGTCAGGTTTGAGATCTATAGCATGATCTCAGGGCTTTCTCTCAGGTAATCTTTCTGATTCCTTCTTTGAGAAGACATCTAGGTAATCATGGTATTCTTTTGGGACTAGATCCTTTAGACCTGGTTCTATAGCTCATAATGATAGAGATATTTGTGCTAAATTGGGTAATTGATGCTTCTTTAGTAAATTACAGTAAGATGTACACCTAGTAAAGTGTACTTCCTGGGTATTCCAGTTGATCTCAGGGTTATGGTGATATAACCAATCATATCCTAAGATCATGCGATGCGTTCCAAGGGTAGAAACATAAGCATCAAGGGGTTCATAGTACCCCTGATAGGAAATAATGAAAGTGACATAGTGGGTGACTTTCCCATGTGCAGAGCTAGTTATATCTGCATTGTTAACTTCTAATGGTCTCAGTAAAGGGTGCTTAGTAAGTCCTTGTCTATCCACCCATCTTTCATCAATAAAAGTTTGACATGCTCCTGAATCTAGGAGTACTTCTAGAGCTGTTTGCCACCACTAACCCTTTCTTTTAAATAAAACACTTAAGGGTAGTGATAACTCGCCACCTATAGCCAATGTTTCAGGGCCAATAGTTCTTGAATGGGTTTGGGGGTTGGAGGATTTGTGAAAAGAGAAACTATTCCTTACTTGGGTTACCAGGGAATCAAGCACACTATTTTTTAATTCTAGTGCCATGCTCCAAAGAGTCGCCCTTTCAGAATGAGGATAGACATTTTGAAGCATGCTACCTATGGTATAAGTAGGGAATTGTCTAGTTTCCAAGGAACTGGTTTGTAATTTAAGTCTCTGGACACCTCCATTATCTAAAGACTTCTTTATTTTAAAGACTCTGCTGCTTTCTGCTTCACCTCTACTTCTAGTTTATCCCTCCAATAGGCTTCTGCTTCTTCAGTAGTATAAGCAGCCCTTAGATCTATAGTGTTTTGAGTAGGTATATTTGGTAGGGGTCTCCCAGAGTAATGGGCTCTATTTTCCATCGCTTGATCTTGTGAAATTTCTGTATAAGCTCCATAGTATGGGTCTCAAACTTGTTGCCTGATCTGAGATGGTTGCTGAGAAGTATTGGTTTGCCCTTTTGGGTTTTTGAAACAGTTGGGCCATATGTGACCTTTCTGTCCACATCCATAACAGGTTCTAGTATCAGGTTTCTCTTTTTGGCGATCAATCTCCATAGGAGCACCTCTTCCTGGTTGGATCCCAGTCCTGGTGAACTGAGGAGTCAAAGGGGGAGGTCCTCTAGGTGCTGGATAGCAAGTTTTGTTTGCCATAAAGTGATTCATAGGCATAGTTCTTTC
>JBBPKO010000823.1:0-12070 GCA_038089295.1 Xerocomus amazonicus
ATTAATGGGCGAAGTTTTTGAGTTTTAGTCCCCCCTATAGATAAGATAAGATAAGAGTCACTTAGAGCGAAAGTTGCTCTAGAAAATCAGGAAAAATGGGGAAAAATAGGAGAAAAATAGAGTGATTCATAACAGTTATGGACTATTACCATATACATATGTATATAGCATGGTCTGTGCACCATTACCTATAGTATAAATACGTACATACATGAGGGGAATGTCCCTCATCTGTATTCTCACCATTACATGGTTGAACCACCTTTACAGGGCTAGGCTTAGGAACCTAGCTCAATACTATCTTCCTTTATTGTTCTCTTGGACCCCATCACCTACGACCTCCATCCCGGAATGCCCCTCTGAGATCCCTTCTGGACTATGCCATCTGAGGGCCTCCAGACACCAGGATATAGCTAAGTCGTATCCAAGACAATCAACGTTGATGTCTTTCCGTTCAAGGAGATAACTTGTAACAGATGTCACACTGTCCTCTGCCTATCACCCCCAGACCGACAGTGAAATGGAACATGTTAACCAGGAACTGGAGGGATATTTATGCCTCTTCTGCAGCAATGAATCCACTACTTGGCCTGAGTTCCTTCCATTTGCTCAATTCCACCACAACTCCTCCATGCATTCTTTCACCAAATGTTCCCCCTTTTCCCTCCTCTTGGGCTATGAACCACGAGCATACCTGGCTCTTGGGAAAACATTCATCCCCGCTCTGACTAACTGATTGAGCAAGTTGGACAGAGTATGACAAGAAGCATCTACTGCACATGAGCTATCACGTCAGATGATGCAGGCAAGAATCTGCAGCAAGTTCCATCCATGGAAAGTAGGAGATAAGGTGTGGTTGAAGGCTACTAATCTCCATCGAAGCACACCTTGGAGGAAATTAAACCTGTTGAGAGAAGGTCCTTTCATTATCACTCAGGTAATTTCTCCTGTGGCATATCGGTTGAAACTTCCCCTGACATGGAAGATCCACAACGTCTTCCACGCTTCACTTCACTCCTCTTTCTGCACTACCCCCAAGTTTGGAACTCCGATGCTTCTCTCCCCACCAGAGATTATTGATAATAAAGAACAGTGGGAGATAGAGTATATCATACGCCACAAAGGGGAAAAGAACTGACGAAAATACCTTATCAAGTGGAAAGGGTATTCATATGCTGAAAATACATGGGAACTGGAAGGGAACTTATCCAGTGCACAGGCCACTCTTCTGGCTTATAAACGACGCCATTCCCTCTGATTCCTCCAGTCCCTACATCCTTGACTATGCCTGCCATCCACAACAACTTCGGCGAATCTGACTCTTCCACTACCCTCCCCATCCCCGACAACTTCCCTATTCACACCAACCATCTTTCCTGTTTCCCCTGTCGACTCCTCTATGCTGCTGTCCTTCAGAGCACCCCCCTTCTCATGGAAATCACCAATCACCTGCTGGCGACTGAAGCCCTTATCGAAAGGTGTATGCTTTATCTCATCTATTCTACTCTTCGTCTGTTACTAAACGCTGCTACTCCCTGTGATCGTCCTTTTGTCCTTGCTGCCAAAGGCAGTATTTGCATTGCCCAAGCGAGGATCCAAACCTTGGATCTTCTCTATCATCTTTGCCTGGGTGACGTGATTGATACCCTACCATATGAACCCATTTCCCAGATCATTTTACCACTCATCAGGACCCTCCACCCGCATGCACTAGCCATCTACCTCACCGATGGAGGAGATCTGCGGACCCCCTCTTGCTCTTTGGCCCCCAGCCCCCCTCTGTTATACCGGCCAGCACCCTCTCCAACACTCTCACTATCCACTCTGCCGACTTCACCAAATGATTTCCTGCCTGCTCTCCTCCCCATTCCCGAAGGGACACCATCTCCACCTTCTCATTGCTCCTCATCATCTACCTCCCTCCCCTGTCGCTGGCAACAATGAATGGTTATATTGTTTGGCCTTCCGTCTTCTGTCATCTGCTGACCCACATCCACTACCCCCTCTGTGCCTGTTGAGCGGGACCAAGGTGAACCCCCTTTCCTACCTCTGAACCCCCCTGCAGAGGGGTGGAATTCCTTTTGTAGGTGGTGCAGGGAATACGACACTCACCTCGGCATCCATTGTCTGAATTACATCTGTCCCAGTTGCACCCATTGCACCCTGAGACATTCTCTCCCCAACTGCCCCAGTGCCATCTGTCCCATCTGCCACCTTTCCCATAGAACTACTCCCTGCAGTACCCTATGTTTCTTCTGTCATCGAGTTCATGGGGAGGACCCTTGCCCGACTCCACAATGCACCAAATGCATTGGTATATGATGGGGTGACCCCTGTCCAGCTGTAGAATGATACTGCCGCAGTGAGGCAGCTGATGCCAATTTATATGAACTGACCCCCCTTCTGGCCAATGAATTTGACAAGCGAGATGAGACCTGGGCCACTAAATATTGAATGTAAGCCAGGTGGCTTACATGTAAAGGCGGACCTTCTGTTATGATTTTTCCTCTTTCCTTGTCATTCTTCCCCATTACCTGTATGATTTCCTTTCTATTCCAACGGACGCTATTCCCTTCCTAGGCAGATCTCTTATCTTGCCTCATTTCCCTATCAGATCTCCAGCTGATTGCTATCTCCCCATTCTCCAGTAGATCGTTATCATCTCCACTGATTCCCTTTGATAACGCTTAGTCAGGATGGTCCGTGTACCATGGGGAGTAGTATAAATACCTTAGCACATGTAACTATATCTCTAAGCTAGTTCTACGCAATCCAATGTCATTCTAGTCTTGTCCTCATCACTAAGAGATTTCATCTCAAAGCCTTGAGTAGTATCTTTTCGACTTCATCTCAAAGGTACTCAAAGTGTAATAGTCAGCATCTCCATGATCTGGACATCTAGAGAGTGTGTCTGCTTGACTATTGGAGGTGCCTGGCTTATAGATGACTTTGTAGTTATATTTGAGAAGGAACTCATGCCATCAATGTTACAAACTTTCTACTTTTCTCCTTTTCTTGTTACAACCCTCTTCATTCCTCTGTGATTCCTTCCCTTTACCGTATGCTCCCCTTTTCGCCCAATGAATGCTATTCCCTTTCAGGCAGATCGATTATCTCATCTCATCTCCCTTATCTGATCTCCACTCGATTACTATCTCCCCATTACCCCAGCCAATCGTTATCGCTCCACTGATGTCTTTAGATAACGCTTACAATAGGTTGGTCCATGCACTGTAAGGAGTAGTATAAATACCCAAGTGCATGTAACAGTATCCCTAAGCTAGTTCTACATAATCCAATGTTGCTCTAGTCTTGTCCTCATCACTGTAAGACGCTTTGTTCAAAAGCCTTGAGTAGTATCTTTTTGACCTTTTGTCTTAAAGGTACTCGAAACGTAACAAAAGAACTAGCTTCTTCCTCACTGGAAGTTATCAAACACCAGCATTCCACCCATATTCCGACCCCCTTCATTGAGTAGTGACAACGACAGTTCTGCTACTCATTCTCATTCCTCTCCCTACCTTTCACCCTCACCCATTCACAAGGATGACCCCCTTCCTACTGAGGAAGAGATCTTCCCCCTTGAAATCACTCCACTCCCTGTACCACCACCACCTCTCCCTCTCCCCCCTTTACCTCCAATGGAAGAAGCCCTCGAACTCCCTCTGCCCACTGCACGTCCCACTGAACTGAAGACCAGCTTGCCTGGAGATTTCTCTGGTGATTCACAGGATGCGCCATATTGGGGAATGGCCATGATGGCCTTCTTCATGCTGAACCCTGATGTCTATGATATGAATGGAAAGAAGATGCTCATAGCATTAAGCAAGATGACCAAAGGCTGAGGACAGGCCTTCACTGAGAAATGGTATCGTCAGCTTGGCAATGTAACATTCCCTGCCAGGCAGAAGACATACGAGAACATGATGGATGACTTCCACAAGACGTTTTACCTGTTCAACTATAAAGACATGGCCTGAAGAAAAATGCAGGATACAGTACAAAACCTCTGAGAGAGGGATGGTTTTCAGAACTACATAGCTGATTTTCAACTACATGCCGCACAGTCAGGAGTGACTGACCAAAACACCCTTATTGATGCTTTTGCCCAAGGGTTAGACCCTTGTCTCTCCCAAATGGTCCTCTCTTCCACTACTGTCCCAGATACCCTCGAAGGTTGAGTCACCAATGCCTCCAAGTTTCATGCTCAGCAGCAACACATTGCCAACCTTCATTGAGGTGGAAGTTTGGTGACCCACTGAAGAGATCCAAATACGATGGATGTCGACGCTATTACTCTCTCCCCAGCCAATCACACCAAACATATTAGGGAAAACTGTTGCTTTCTGTGCCATAAGATCGGGTGTTGGACTAGGAAGCATTGAGGAGAAACACGAAACCCTTTTACCTCCCGTCCCTCAGGAGGATCTTCACCCTCTCACCCCCACACCTTCCCCATGCCCACACCCTTCTCCTGTCCCTTACCCCAACCTCTGATTTTGAACCAACCAACCATATGAATAGCAACCACTGATCTCACCGACTATGTCTCCTCCCTTATTGAGAAAGGGAATACTCCAATGAATATTTGAATGACCCTGAAGGCAATGTATGAGGGGGAACAGAAAGATCCCCAGGCAATGGATATAGCCCAAACAACCATCCAGGGTTTTTGAAGAGGAGGAAAGATCAGTCAATGTCTTATCCTCCTTCCTCTGAAGTAGCAGCAATGTACACTAGTGTGAGTGATGAAAATGCTATGCAAATTCCCCTCTCCTTCTCTGCTGCAAAAAAGAAAGTTGACCTTCTAGCCCTGGTGGACAGTGGGGCCTCAGGAAACTTTGTTGATGAGAAATATGCCTGATGACTCCATCTCCCCCTCTTACTGCTTCTCCCTCGTCTTCGCGTCAATAATGTAGATGGAACAAAGAATGGGGGAGGAAGTATCCATTGGAAAGCTCAAATTCAGTTAACATTCCAGGATGTCACCTGGACAGAGGAACTCTACATGACGAACATCAGGAAAGAACAGATTATTTTAGGATTCCCCTGGCTACAATGAATGAATCCCATCATTGATCGGGGAATGAATACAATTCAACTCTTGTCGCAAGACGTCGATGAACCCCCTTTAACACTCCAATTCCTGTCTGCTTCTCCTAACACCAAAATTGCTCAACAACTTGCCTGTCGAAATGGGCTGAAGAAACGAAAAGATGAAACGATCGCTAAAATGACAATCACCACAGAACTCACTCAATAGAGCGACAGAAAGGAACAAACTCTCCCTCAGTTTATAGCAGACTACCATGATGTCTTCTCTGAACTGACAGAAGGAACCTTACCCCCATCTCACTCCTTCGATCATTCTATATCTCTCTCTCTCCTGATTTCATCCCATGAGTAGTGAAGACATATCAACTCAACCCACAGGAAATGATAGCGTGTCAAGCATTTCTTGATGAAAATCTTCGTACTGGCTGGATAACTCCTTCCCAGTCGCCACAAGCATCCCCTTTCTTCTTTGTCCCCAAAAAGACTGGCGATTTACGACCCTGCCAGGACTATAGATATCTAAACAAACATACAATCAAGAACGCTTACCCTCTTCCTCTCATTCCTGACCTTATTGACAAGCTCTGTGGGTCGCAGTTCTACATGAAAATGGACATCTGGTGGGGGTATAACAACGTGCTCATCAAGCCGGAAGACCGATGGAAGGCTGCCTTCATCACTCCCTTTGGTCTGTTCGAACCGGCTGTCATGTTCTTCAGCCTGTGTAATTCCCCTGCCACTTTCCAAGCTCTGATGAACCATCTCTTTCGCAACTACCTGGCATAAGAATGGCTTGTCATTTACATGGACGACATCCTGATCCATTCCACTGAACTAGAAATCCACCACCTTTGCACCCATCTTGTTCTTGACCAATTACAAGAACACTCTCTCTTCCTCAAACTGGCAAAGTGTACCTTCGACACTTCAATGGTTGAATACCTGGGGTTAATCATTACACATAACTTGATGGGAATGGACCCCATTAAGATTGCTGCCATCACAGAATGGTCCCCTCCTACAACAGTAAAAGGAGTTCGATCATTTCTCAGATTCTGCAATTTTTACCACAAATTCATCTCCAGTTTCTCCCAACTTGCTGCTCCCCTCTACTCCCTCACCTGTGTCTCTCATCCTTGGCTATGGACTCCCCAATGTCAGCACGCTTTTGACATGTTGAAATGCCTCTTTACCATGTCCCCCGTCCTCCTCCTCTCCGACCTTACCACTCTCTTCTTTGTCATGACTGATGCTTCTCTGCTCGCCACTGGAGGGGTCCTCATGCAGAAGGACATCAATGGGGATCTTCACCCTTATGCTTACCTTTCCCATATGCTCTCTCCAGCTGAACACAATTACGATATCTACGATCGAGAGCTCCTTGCAGTGATTCATGCCCTTGCAGAATAGAAACACTACCTTTGCAGAACTGGCCTTCCAGTGACGATCTACACAGATCATAAAAATCTTTCCTACTTTAAGCAACCCCACCGACTCTCCCGCCGTCAAGCCTGCTGGATGTTGTTCCTTCAGGACTTTGATCTTCGTTTTTCCGTTCAACCAGGGTCTGCGATGGGACCTGCGGATGCCCTCTCTTGCTCCTCCTCCACTGATGCCTCCACTGACAATGCAGACGTGACCCTCTTGCCCCCTGACCTCTTTATCAATCTCATTGACACTGCCCTCCATGACAAGATTGCTCTCTCTTCCCCCTCCAACCCTCTGGTTCTCTCTGCTCTTGAATGAATGCACAATGGTTCCCCTCTCTTTCCCTGTTCCTCTTTTTGTGATTGGTCCTTCTCTGACGGCCTTCTCTATTTTTGTTCCCATCTTTATGTCCCTCCCTCTTCCCATCACAATCTTGTCTCCTCTGTTCATTCCTCCCTGGCGGGCAGCCATGGAGGTCAATTCCATACCCTTGCCCTCCTTCAACGTGATTATTGGTGGCCTGGTATGTCGACTTTCATTTGCTCCTTCATCACGGGCTGTTCGCTTTGCCAATCCTCCAAACCTCTCACTTCCCTGATCCTCCCTCCTCTTTCCCCCCTCTCCTCCTCCACAACCTGCCCATTCCAGCAGCTCTCTGTTGATCTTATCACTAGTCTTCCCCCTGTCAGCTCCTTGGATGCAGTCATGGTTGTGGTCGACCATGGGCTTACTAAGGGGGTACTTTTCATCCCATGTTCTAAATCGATTGATGCTGCTGGGGTTGCTACCCTCTTTTTTCATCATGTCTTCCCTCACTATGGCCTTCACAACCAACTCATCTCTGACCAGGGTCTACAATTCATCTCTGCCTTCGCATGGGAGTAAGCTTATCTACTCAAATATGATGTCACTCTATCTTCCGCCTATCATCCTCAGACTGATGGTCAAACTGAATGAGTCAATCAGGAACTAGAAACATATCTACATCTTTTCTGTAGTAACAAACCAGCAACCTGGCCAGACTTCCTCCCCTTCGTCCAATTCCACCACAATTCGTCCATCCATTCCTTGACAAAGTGCTCCCCCTTCTCTCTCCTCTTGGGATACGAACCCCATGCTTATCCAACTCTCGGATGAATGTTTCTTCCTGTGCTGACTGATCGACTAAATGACTTAGATAAAGCATGTCAAGAAGCTTCCACTGCCTACAAACTTTCTCAGCAGCTGATGTGTGCACAAATCCACAGCAAGTTCTGCCCCTGGAAAGTGGGAGATAAGGTATGGCTAAAGGCCACCAATCTCCACCACAGTACTCTGTGGAAAAAGCTCAATCCCCTTCAGGAAGGACCCTTCATCATCACTCAGGTTCTCTCCTCTGTGGCATACCAGTTAAAGCTTCCTCCGACATGGAAAGTCCATAACGTCTTCCACGCTTCCCTTCTTTCCACGTTCCACAGCACCCCCGAATTTGGTACTCCAACACTTCGACTGCCAGCAGAAATTATTGATGAAGAGGAACAATGGGAGATAGAGCATATCGTACAGCATCAAGGAGAAAAGAACTGATGGAGATACCTTATCAAGTGGAAGGGGTATTCTCACCCCGAAAATACATGGGAACCAGAGCAAAACTTATCTGGTGCATGGACCACTCTCCTCACATATAAATGATGACATTTGTTGTAGGAGAATGCTAACTCCCTGTAACATGCCCGCTATTCACAACAACTTCGCCGAATCCGACTCCTTGACCACCCTTCCCATCCCTGATGATTTCCCCATCCATACCAACCATCTCCCAAAGTTCCCCCACCATCTTCTGTATGCTGCCATCCTGTAAAGTGCTCCCCTCCTTCTCAAGATCACCACCAACCCCCTTGCCTCTGAAGCACTCATCGAAGGATGTATGCTTTACTTAACATACTCTACCCTCCATTTACTACTTAATGCTGCGACTCCTCGTGATCATCCCTTTGTCCTCACTGCCAAAGGCAGCATCTGTATTGTGCAGGCAAGAATCCAGACTCTGGACCTGCTCTATCGTCTTCGTCTAGGAGATGTATTGGATACCCTGCCATATGATTCAATGGCACAGATCATGTTACCACTTATTCATACTCTTCACCCACATGCACTAGCTACTTACCTTGCTGATGATGGCGACATACCTCCATCCTCCCGACCTTCCTCCCCTAGTCTCCCACCATTGTACCGACCAGCACCTTCGCCCTCAACTCCACCTACCACTCTGAATGACTCCCCTCTAGCTCTCCTACCCATCCCGGAAGAAATGCCATCCCCACCACCATGTCATCCTTCCTCCACCACCTCCTTTCCTCAACAACAACAATGCCGGACGGTTCTCTCTTTCAGCCTCCCCTCCTCTGCCATCCAGAGGGCAGTGTCAGTTACCCCTTCCAAGCCTTCCAGCACATCTGCCAACCTCATCAACATTGATGCAGGAAGCCCCCCCTTTCTCCCCCTCAATCCCCTGGCTGATGGATGGGAATCCTTTTGTAGATGGTGTGGGATGTATGATTCTCACCTGGGTATTCACTGTCAGAACTACATATGCCCCAGTTGCACCCATCGCACACCCAGCCATTCTCTCTCCAATTGCCCCAGCACCATATGCCCTACCTGTCATCTATCCCACAGGACCACTCCTTGCAGCCTCCTCTGTTCCTTCTGTCATCGAGTCCATGGAATGGCCCCTTGTCCCACTCCACAATGTATCGGATGCATAGACGTTCATTGGAGAGACTCTTGTCCAGCTGTCGAGCGATACCAGTGAGGTGAGCATTTGGACAAAGAATTATATGAACCTACTGAGGATAACGAGGAATGGGACGAGTCATGGGCTGGTAAGTACTAAGCCAGGTGGCTTAGTTTTAAAAGCGGACCTTTTGTTATGAACTTTCTACTTTTCTCCTTTTCTTGTTACAACCCTCTTCATTCCTCTGTGATTCCTTCCCTTTACTGTATGCTCCCCTTTTTGCCCAATGAACACTATTCCCTTTCAGGCAGATCAATTATCTCACCTCATCTCCCTTATCTGATCCCCACTCGATTACTATCTCCCCATTACCCCAGCCAATCGTTATCACCCCACTGATGTCTTTAGATAATGCTTACGATAGGTTGGTCCATGTACCATAAGGAGTAGTATAAATACCCAAGTGCATGTAACAGTATTCCTAAGCTAGTTCTACGTAATCCAATGTTGCTCTAGTCTTATCCTCATCATTATAAGATGCTTCGTCCAAAAGCCTTGAGTAGTATCTTTTCGACCTTTCGTCTTAAAGGTACTTGAAACGTAACAATCAAGCTTGACGAGTGGATAGATCTTGTGGGCACCACCAAAACTCTAGAGTCTTGTGATCTGTCCATATCTTGAATTCAGGTCTATCGAGAAGATGATGTCTCCATTCCTTAAGTGCTCTGATAATGGCTAGCAGTTCTTTATCATAAATGGGATAGTTCTTTTCTATGGAATCTAGGGAGTGGGAATAAAAGGAGGCAGGCCTCCAATTACCATCAGGTTGTCTGTAAGATAGAACTGCTCTAGTCGCTACATCCGATGTGTTGCATTTGACTCGGACCGGCTTGTCTCGATTGAGATATACTAGGAATGGGGTGGCAGATATAATACTCTTTAACTGGACAAAAGTAGTTTATTGTCGATCTGTCCAGTTGAAGGGTGCATCTTTCAGGGTTAGATCATTCAGTGGCTGAGCCACTATAGTGAAATCCTGGATGAACTTTTGGTAATAATTTATGAGTTCTAGGAATCCTTGCAGTTGCTTTAGCATAGTAGGCACTGGCCAATTTGCTATGCCTTCTGTCTTTCCTTTCTGCATTTCAATGCCATCTTTTGATACTACCATTCTCAAATAATCTACTTTGTCCTGATTGAAATGACACTTGCTAGGCTTCAGGTAGAGATCATTTTCTTGGAGGCGCTTCAATACCTCTCCTACTACTTCCATGTGTTCATCTTCCATCTTCCTTTTTGTGAAGATCATGATGTCATTGATGTAAATCACCACCACTGTATACATATTGGAGAAGATATCATTGATCATGTTCTAGAATGTTCCTGGTGAGTTGCACATACCAAAGTACATCACTACTGGCTCATAAGATCCAATTGGCATGGTGAATGCTCCTTTCCATTCATCTCCTTCCTTAATGTGTACATTGTTATATCCCCATCATAAATCCAAGGTTGTGAACTGATCGGTGCCCTTCAGGCAATCAATCAAGGTTGATATCAGGGGTAAGGGATAATTGTTCTTGATGGTTCCTTTGTTCAGATATTGGTAGTTGATGACCATCCATTTTCTACCATCTTTCTTCAGTATGAAAAACATGGATGTTATGCTTTGAGTATCTTTAAGATGAGAGTCGAAAAGATACTACTCAAGGCCTTGGACAAAGTCACTCAGCAATGAGGACAAGACTAGAACTATGTAGGATTGCGTAGAACTAGCTTAGTGTTACTGGTACATGCGCTAGGTATATATGCTACTCCCCATAGTGCACGGACCATTCTGACTAAGCGTTATCAATGGGAATCAGTGGGGCAATAATGATCTAGTGTGGATAGGATAATGATCTACTAGGGAATAGGGAGACAACGATTGTCTGGGGATCAGATAGGGAAAACGAGGCAAGATAGAAAGATCTGCCTAGAATGGGAATAGCATCCATGTTAATCATAAAGGAAAAGCATAGAAATGGTAAGGAAATAGAAAAATCATAACAATGAATGAAGTCTGAGGGGACTTAGACAAGCGTATATAACCTTTCTTTACTTCCTTGTTGATGAAAGTGTGCACTTCTTCCATCTCCATGTCTGAGAGAGGAATGATATGTCCCTTCTTTGATACAAAGTCTGCCTCTAAGTCTACTACATGGTCCCATGGTTTTTGAATGGGCATTCACTCAGATTCTTGTTGCTAGAATATGTTACGTTTTCTTTCTCTTTTACCCCTATATCCGATTATCTTTCCCGAATACTTCTTCTTTTGACCATATGATAACCTTTCCATGATCTTATACATTTATCTCATGACCGGACGCTATTTCCGTTCTAGGCATTAGTTATTCTCTTGCCTCGTGTTCCCCTTTCTTCCCTTCTTTGATGGTTGCCACGATACGACAGCTTGACTCGACATGACTCATTATGAGTCATTCCGCAGCAGAACACAGCTTGGTCCGTGCACCAACAGGATACCTATTTAGACTAGTGACCGAACGAGTAGATTCTCTAAGTAGTTTCTCCCTTGTATCTTGCGACCTAGCAGTCAATAGATCCATTGGTTTCTCCAACGCTTACCTTGTGAAGCCTCTTGGACGTCCTACTTCACCGATACCTTCTACTCGAAGGCCCAGATCCAGATCCAAGACCTCCGGCTTGCAAGGCAACGATACCTTCAGCTTGAAGGCCAGAACCCCGAACCCTTAGCAAGGGCTACGCTCGTTCCTACCCGGACCAAGCGTAACAAAAGAAACTACTTCTTCCAGATAGCGCCACCACTGTAGTGCGCGCCCCTCCCCCTCCACCATTTCCAACCCCCCCAGA
>JBBPKO010000824.1:1960-12051 GCA_038089295.1 Xerocomus amazonicus
GTTAAGCGACTTTCTGAGAGTCGCTCTGCGGGAGTACTTGGGACTGACACAGATCTATCTTTCCGAAAGGGGGGCCAATCGATAGCCGGTATCCCTTTAAGGGAGCATAGCTATGGCCGCATCACCTGGTTTTGCTAAGTGGGTTGGGCGAGGTCTGTCGGATGTGAGTCAGCACAACTAAGAGAGCGGATCCCCATACCAATCCGACACCGTCATGGATAATATTTTCGGAATCGGAAAGCCGACATGCGAGCCGAGCGTCCTGTGGAGGTCGATATTCTAGAATGGAACAGAGCAGAACCAGTCACACTGCCATTCTACGTGCCACCTCCAGCGTCATTGGCCGAACCCCTCATGTTTTACACCTCGCTTATTTATTAAGTTTTCTAAATGGAATCTTCCATCGCAAGGCTGTACTTATGAGACCCATAGCGCTTCAGCGGGCCGCATGTGATCGGTTTTCTGGTTTCCACCTTGTTGCTAGCAGTTTTGTAAACTGCGTGCACCGGTTTCTCCCATTCCAAGCAATCAATTATACTTTGACTGTAAGACAGCCGTGTCACCATTTCCCCCCTTTTTGGGTCAACATCTTTGCAGATTGGCTTGTCCGTGCATTCCACAAACAGGTGCGCCCGACGATCTGGCTCATCGGCGTTCTCGGTGTTGCCTTGAGCAACTTTGTCGGTACCAGCATTGGCGCTACCATCTTGCTCACTCAGGTCGTCCGTGCGGCGCATCTTCCCTATGATGCTAATCAGGCAGCTGCCATCGCACTCGCTGTTGCTTCAAACATTTTCAGCTTTGCTGACGGGTCTCCTCTAGAAGGGATCCTAGCGCATAAGGGGGTCTGTGTGAGGCAGCAGGACTTCACGTTCTGGAACATGCCGCCGATTGCAGTGATGACGACTATTGGACTGTGGTCGTATCCGCAGAAATGACTGTTTTATTTCGGCTGGGATTGTGATGGGTCAACGTGTGTGACTGGGTCCCAAATGTAGCAAAACGGTGCGTTGCCGGAAGGACTAGTGAGAGGGGTTACCTTATGCTTACTTGCCTTCCTATTGAAGGGCACTACGTCTATGTTACCAGGCGCGGATAGTACCGTACTGACAGGTTGATTTCATTCGTGTTCCGTGGGTACCTGCAAGTCAGAAGTGGGTTAGCCGAATAGTGAATTTGTCATCCAAAGGGAATGCCCCCTTTTTCCTCGTCAGCTGTTACCCAATGGACCATAAGCGCTACTGAGCGTCTCATTCGTTTCTCTTTCTCCTTCCCTTTTTTTGTCCCATTTCTGTCCCGCTAGGGGAGACTCTTCTCCTACCCTGTTACCATTAGCCAGCCATCCTCACCTGTTTGTCGCACTCACCACACCACACCCTTCCTCGAAAATTCTTGTTACCTCGCACTCCTGGACTAGCGCATAGCGGCTCTTTGCACCTCCATTTGAGGTGGTTTTCGCCTGCCTTCACAGCTTGCGCATGACTCACCAGGCCGCTCCGTTCTGGGCTGGTCAGCGCCAAGTGCTATCCCCCGCATTTCCTTCCTGTACGGTAGAACGACTGCCAATAAACTGTCGTCATATTAGACATCAGCAATAAATTTAGTTCCGTAGTTCGATTGACTATACAATGCTGTGCACTTCAGCTGCGACTCCGATATGATAAACCTCGTTCTGCAAGTGTTGGGTTCCAATCCTCGTTCTTGCCAACGCATGATGTCATGTCTGCCACATCGTCTCTGGATTGGTGGTGTGGTTCCAGTATATCGTCGGCGTGTTTCCAAGCAGTGTACCTACCAATCGGCAGGTTAGAAACTGACTGGCCAAGATAAGAACAAAATTTTAAACGTCCAGTACTACGCATGCTTTTCTTCATAATCCCAATGGGACGATAGATGAGCCCTCGTTCTCCCAGTGTGGTGATCCTCGTTTAGTATATACCATGTAACGATTGAGGTGGATTTGTTTCGTCGTTCTGTACATTTGGAATGACGCAATCAAAAATTGAACAGCAACAATAAGACATATCACCGAGTCAAACTCGATCTGGGAACTGCATAAGGCTTCAACCATGGTGACGGAAGCAGGTCTGACTTCTAGTATACAGAGTGAAAACTGAAGTACCTGTGTGGTACTTGCTGCGCGGTTGGTCGTTAGTGTATATCCCGTTATTCAACGTACCTACTATGATCGTGTTCAACTTACACACTTGTGGTGACTAGGGCTTGCTGGGAGGGTGAGGAGAGTGCCCAATAAAATGCAGGCGTAATTGAACGTCAGCGTAGCCGGTTGAGTTGAGACTTTTCGTCTGGACTGCCACCATTCATGTCAAAATGGTAACCGCGACGTCCCATGTCCGTGGCGATCAACTACATAAAAAAGGTACTGAGGGACCGAGGCGACTCGATCGCCCTCTCCTCGAACTCTTCTCTGTCGTTGAGCATGATGTGCTAGCGTATCGAGGCCTCGACGGAGACCTGGAGAAAAGACTTGCGGTACTGCAATCGCAGTCACGTCCCCGTAGCACAAGTCAACCCAGACTTGGTCAACGTCGACGTCCGGGTGGTCGTCGCGCAGGAGGAACTTGGGCGAAGTAGATAGCGAGGCCAGCGAGCAAATCCCCTTCATCGCCATCGTGGAAATAATGGAGCAGTCGGAAATGGCCGTCCGATTGGCCGACGAGCTCCTTGCGCCAGAGGGGTTGTAAGAAGAGATATTACTTAACAGATACAGACTCGGCCGTGCTCTCTCCGCCTTTGACCAGGCCAGCCATTGCTGGGCAGCCATACCTTTGCGCGACCCGCATGACCCAATCACCCAGGGGTTTTCTTCTTCTCGCCTAGCAGACGGTCACGCGACTCACGCCGTTGGCAAGCAGACGCTTTCCCTCACATCCTGGAATATCCAGGCCGCCCGCTCAAGGCGTGTCGAACGTTCCAAGCTCATCCTCGACCACATCTTCAAAGGACCCAAGTTTCCCGACATTATTCTTCTCCAAGAAGTCACGTCTAGCGTCCGGCAATTTCTCCTCGGCGACCCCAGAGTACGCTCGAGCTTCCTAACGACAGGCGCCGAGGACGACACGTCTTTCAAGGGTGTACCATTTGCCACCATGACGTTGCTCTCCAGCAAGCATTTCGGCTCTCCGTTGCTCGCTGAGGAGGAGGAGGAGGGCAAGGGAGGTTCCAAGCTGGTGCTTGACAGCGTCTTCCGCACGGAGCTGCCTAGCAGGTACAAGAGGGATGCGCTCTGTGTGAATATCGCTTCCCCAGCTGCGCCTGGCACAGTCTTACGTCTCCTCAACGTCCACCTCGACTCCCTCGACTCGCAGTTCAGGCGTATGGTTCAGATGCATGTACTGGCTGGCATCCTGCGCGAACCCGGATGCAGCGGCGGCATCATCGCAGGCGACTTCAACGCAATCCTCCCCGAGGATCGTACCCTTGTCGACAAACACGAGCTTGTTGATGCCTGGGTCGCGCTGCACGGGAGCACGACGGGGCCTGATGGAGGAGCCACATGGGGTGTCGGCGTCGAACTCGGCGATGGACTTAAGCCAGGCAGATTGGACAAGGTTGTCATGTTGGGCTTGGAGCCTAACGAGATAGAAGTCCTCCAGCCCGGTCTCATTGGTGCCCATACGCCCTGGAGCGACCACTGCGGGCTGCGCTGCACCTTCATCATCTAATACGGTAAGCAAGTTTTTCTTCTCGCTTGTTCAACGTCTACATAACCACCTGCTTTTCCCCGTATATACATAATTAGATCGAAAGCGGTTGAACCATCATGTTCCCTTGTTTGTTTGTAGTCGAACGATTATTACCCACTTCAATCTACGGTCCATCTTTTTAGACTATATAGGTTTGTACGATCATCCGTGTAAGCCGTTAAGACGCATAGTCATTGCCTCTTCGCAGCTCTAGCTCCTGCAATTGTCGTATCTCTCTAATTGTGCTGTAAGCAGATGAGGTACCATACGCTACTGGTTGCGTCGACGTATGACGAGGCGATGCACTCCAGATTCGCACCCACTTTATATGTTGATTAGTGGTGATGACATTTCATGCTAGCTCTGTACTAAAGTACTTAAAGCAACTACACTTAGCCTGATCTCAAGCTTAAGAGTTATTAGAGATAAGTAAAATGAGGGAGAGGAGGGGACAAACTTAATCAATCTTGAGGAAGACTCTCCAATCTTCTTCAGTCTAATAGAACTCCCCAAGCTCCTCCTTGATGCTCTTATATGTGGGATAGAAGTCATTGAACGCTCCCTTGACGAGCTCCTTCCCCGACTCGTCCTTGTAGCTGATCTCACCATCTTCGTGGTAGAGATTGCCGAAGAGCTTTATTGCATCATCAAAGCCTTGGACGGCCTTCTTCGTCCTGGATTTAAGATGGTCCTTGGCTGCGATGAGCTTCATGGCAATAGCCTCCAAGTCTGCGGGCAAGGGCAGCACCTCATTGGTGACGACCTCATCCAAGGGACATGCCATCAGGCATATACATCGTCTATGTATGTGGCATATCAATCACGAGGGATGAGGAGAAGCAACAATAATTTGGACTTACAACTATATCATCGACAATGTCGATGGAAACAGCAGCATCGCCTGGCTTCTCGCGGTATGTGAGCCCACATTTGCCTTCAAGATTTACCGTGAAGCGGGCGTGCATGCGAGCGATGTTATCACGGATACTGAACCTGTCAATGCCAGGGCGAGATTGACAACAACATCAATATCCTGGTGTTGAGGTGTATATGACTGGCCAGACTCCGTAACGCAAGGGAAAAAATTGACCGTTGTGGGACGAATCTCCCTCGCCTGAATATAGAGGCCACTGACAACAGAGACTCAGGTCTTGCAAACTATATCAGTGCCAACAATTGTGTGTCAGTTGGCGAAGAGCGGTGCAAGGCCGTGGTGAAGAAGAGGACGAGCCGCGATAAGAGAAATGCTGTCGATCTAGAAAGGCAATGATGGAATGGAAGCAGAAAGGAAAGTAGATGAACTTGCGATAGCTGAGAGAAACTGAGTGATTCGAGAGTGTCTGGTTGAGTTAGGGACTCTGGCCTCTCAAAACGGCGATGCTTTTATACATCTTGAGAGCGCAGAATTAGGGCTCCATGAAAAACTCGCCTGGATTTTGGACTGGATATCTTGTAAACTTGATGCAGTCACCTTGCTTGGTAAGGTTTCTGTCATTGGGGGGCTATGGCCAAGGCGAGCACGGCTCGACTGCAATACCCAGAAATGAATGGGGCCACTAGGGACCAAGGCGGACCAACAACAGGTGGCACCGAGGGAAAGAATACCCTTTCATGTTCTTGGCAAGTCAAAGGCTTAGTCGCAAACGACGTCTAGACCCAAGACGGATGTATGTTTATTTGTGGGGTGACGATCGATTGATCGCCGACGTAACCGTGGCGAAGCTTGGCATGATTAAACCCGGATCTCTCGGCTGCTGGGTCTAACGCCTGTTGGCAATGTTGGCGTTGAGTTGCCCCTGACCCTGCTGAGGTGTAGCCATCCGACAGTCAGTCGCTTTTAAAACGTCGCCTCCTTCGAAGTAAGTACTCTCGCCATCAATGTCATGTCTTCCGCCCTAGAAGAGGCTGCCGGGGCCATTCAACTGAATAAATACATGTCTCGTACGTCTTGATCTATCATCCTCTACTCTCTCCCAATGGGGAAACCTGTTACCTAGTCGTTGTCATCACCGCTGTTGTGTACGATTACTGTGAGTACATATGTGCAGGAAGTATCTCCAAAACTAGATAACCTGACGCTTCTCAGTGCTTACATTCTCGAAAGAGGTATGCTCCACTTGTTCCCTCGCATATGACTCAGGAAATTCAATGATTGTCGCTCAGGTTGAGTATATTTGGGGCAAACGTCGGACATGGGTTTCTACTCTATTCGTGCTCGTATGTACTCTCATCTGTTCTCTCACATCAGACGAAAGCAAAACCCTGTCGGTATTCAGGCTCGTTATTGTGCACAGTGTGCTGCCATGCATGTATATTTCTCCGAGAGTATACAAATTAATTGCTGATCCACTGGGTAGATGCCATACTTTTTGTATGTCCAACATTTCAGATAGTGACTTTGTTGAACTAACGCCGACCGATCAAAGTTGGAACTTCATTCCTTTCCGGTCATACAAAGGTGATTTCCTGTATCGTTGGTCATTAGAACAAAACTTAGAAACTTAAAACCCCGGACAGACGTATGGTTCAGTTCAGACCATCACTCTCGGGGATTGATAGCCATTGATAGACGTGAGAGCACTTATCTGATGTTCGCAGTACTTGAGCTAATAAACATGATTTCAAGGCGACATAATCCTCCTTCTTTTCTCATTGAGTTGCTGGGTTTTTACTTGCGCAGCGGATCGTGAGGTCTCATTTTTTTTCACTGGGTGCAACGAATCATTGATCGGTATCCATAGTGGTGATGATTCTTCGAGTGTGGACCTTTGTTTTTTGCATCCTCCTCACATTTTATATCGTTGAAATTATCTCTTTCTTTGCGATTTCTACCCTCTTCAGCACTGGCCGTCTGACAGTAGGTAAGTTGAGTAAGTTCACGGTATGTACGACCAATAACGGGTCATGCGCTGTCTGTCAACTTTGCAGGGAGCACCGCTCAAGTACTCGAGATTTCAGTTTGTATACTTGTCGAATCGACCATCTTCGTTGAAGCTCCGTACGGATCCCAGATCGCCTTCGGCACACTGATGTGTCTCATTACCGCTATTCAACTCGTCAAGGCATCACTCGATACGGACAGAGCGACAAAGAAAATACAAGTCAACCGGTACATGGTCAATCTTGCAGGAAACGACATGGTCTACTTTATTGTGTATGTCCCCACTCTCTTTTTCTTTCTACACGCAGGATTTGTTGCTTAGGGTCTGGAGCACCTTATCTGGCTTCTCTGAAAAGCTCTCTACGGTTTGCGTCAATCCGGCTATCTCTGGTACAAAAAGCTCAAGTCCATCTCAACTGAGCTCAGCTTCACAACGTGCAATTCTAATCCATGTGTTTTCAATTGGCATCGCAACTCGGGCATCTGCATTATTGCATCCCACGTTGAGAACTCAGGACTCTATGTATCATCCCTACCTGAAATGAAACACCTCAAAAACGATTGTGGCACTCATGTCTCCTTCAAGGATCAAGGAGAAATAAGTCACTTAGTCGAAATTGAGGTCACACGAGATCGGCACGCTCAGACACCTTCGTTCTCACATCACCGATACGTCGACTCCATGCTCAAAACATATGGGTTAGAATCAGCAAACCCAGTGTCGACACCAGAGCAAACAGGTCTATGCTTATTGCATGTGCATTCCCCAAGTACCACCAGCAACACTACTACAATGTGACACATGCCATATCAGAATGCTGTTGGCATGTTAAATCATTGTGCAATCATGACACAACCCAATATCGCACACGCCATGCAGCAGGTGGCGCAATTTTCAGCGAACTCTGGACAAATTCATTGGGTGGTTGTCAAGCACATTCTACGATACCTCAAGGGCATGTGCAATCTTGCCCTGATCCTTGGTGGACAAATTACAGCAAATGCACTTATGCTCCATGCATACTCTGACACTGACTACATGAGCTCACCAGACCATACATGGTCCATATCTGGATATGCACATATGCTACTTTCTCATGGTCAGCGAAGAAACAGATAGCGATGGCTCTGTCCACAGCTGAGGCAGAGTATTATTCTGCAGTTCATGTTGGCCGCAAGATTCTTTGAGTCTGACATCTACTCGCCAAAATCAGATTCACATACTCACTCCCTACTCCACTTCATATCAACAACACTGCAACAATTTGTATCCTCACGACACCAGATGAAATATCAACCAGGACTCAGTATATCCATGTCTCGTACTTCTGGCTATGGGACAAAATCGAGCAGAAGGAGATCGCATCATGGCATGTTGCATCAGCCAATAATGCAGCTGACATCTTCACGAAAGGTCTATCTGTGGATGCTCACCATCGTCTTTTCGGTCTGCTCGGACTGGCAGAAATGGTGAATACCAGCTGAGGGGGAGTGTTGAATATGGTATAGTACACAGATGTACAGCTTCTAGTTTATTTTATTCGTTCTTAGTCTCTCGCTAATTACCTGACACTTTAGTATAGTTTGATTTCCTTTCGTACTTAAATTCTTCGTTACTGTCCATAGCACCTCAGTCAGAACGGAGAAATGACTGAGGTATGCACTCTTTGACATTCTCGTCCACTACCTACTGACAAGCACCCAGTTTACATTCATTAGGTACTAATCCTAGCCGTTTCTCCGTTCCGACTGAGTTTACATATTCATTAGTAAGTTGAACAGGTTCATGATATGTACAACTGGTAGCAGGGCATGCGCCGTCTGTCAACTTTGCAGGGAGCACCGCCCAGGTACTCGAGGTTTCAGTTCCCGTACTAGAATACCATGCCGAATCCATCATCTTCGTCGAAGCTCTGTACAGGTTCCAGACCGCCTTCGGCACACTGATGTGTCTCATTACCGCTATCCAATTCGTCAAGGCGTTGCTCGATATGTACAGTACAACAAAGAAAATCCAAGTCAACTAGTACATGGCCAATCTTGCGGGAAACGGCCGCGCGCTCCCCGATACGGATATGTTTTTTCCACATTCCCCACTCTCTTTTTCTCTTCTACACGACTAAGGCTGACAGCCAAAAAAAAAGACAGAATTCTTGTGTTCGCACTAATCACTATCCTTTATGAAGCGGGAAGCATCGCACTATGCAGCTGGCAGTTTGCGCTGACGAGGGACATACAACAAGTCCCGACGACGACGCTCGTCCCCAGATTCATCCTGAGTTTGCGGGAGCTCTACACATCCGATCGTGTTCGGAAAGGGTCGGACGATATCGATACGGCGTTTTGGTTCGGGAACGCTGCCACTGCGAGCGTGATCATGTTTGCGAGTGGGTTGCAGGACGAGGAGGGAATCTCGATTACAGGAAAAAAAACAACGCGCGCTCAGTTGCGCTCATCCGTGCGTTCTCTTCAGGTATGCGTATTCGTATTACAAGGGCTTAATTTAGGAGGCAGTAAGACACTGATCTATCGTTAGCTCGAGTCTGGGGAAGTAAAATCCTTTCTGATATCTGCGCGCGTCGCCTGGTGACCAGATCGAAAATAAGTTGCTTAGGCGAACTGTCGTTAGCATTGTCGAATATAGTATCGAGTTAGAAGACGTTGACTACGAACGAATTAAATGTCTTCTGACCCGAGAGTGATAGACCGCTTTGGCATTTTTTTTAGATCCATTGTTTAACGTCCCTAGAGGCGGGGCTCTTTGGTAGACGGTGACTGGCGTGTACAAATGACGTTTGTGTATAGTAGTAGGAGTGTGTGTGGGAAATGAGCAGCCAAGAGAGGAAGGTGTGCGGCTGTGTAGTCGTACTCAGTCGCGTAGAAGAGACAACGGACTAATATTAGGTTACCTGTGTAGTCGTACTACAGTCTGGTAAGCTAAGAAACAGATAAGATAATCTCGAGTGAACATACCTCAGTCGCATAGAAGAGACAATGGACTGGGGTTTACAAGCGCTATATGAGCCTACTAAATACTGTAAGTGCTGGCAACAAGGCACTGATGTGCTGCATGAAACAAAAGTTTGTAACTGTTACGCTTGGTCCGGGCAGGAACGAGCGTAGCCCTTGCTAAGGGTTCTGGGTCTGGGCCTTCAAGCTGAAGGTATCGTTGCCTCACAAGCCGGAGGTCTTGGATCTGGATCAGGACCTTCGAGTCGAAGGTATCGGTGAAGTAGAACGTCCAAGAGGCTTCACAGAGTAAGCGTTGGAGAAACCAATGGATCTATTGACTGCTAGGTCGCAAGATACAAGGGAGAAACTACTTAGAGAATCATATGCTCAGTCGCTAGTCTAAATAGGTAGCTTGTCGATGCACGGACCAGGCTGTGTCTGCTGCAGAATGACTCATAGCGAGTCATGTCGAGTCATAGCTATTGTATCGTGGCGACCATCAAAGAAGAGAAGAAAAAGGGGATATGAGGCAAAGGGAACAACCGATGCCT
>JBBPKO010000826.1:0-12004 GCA_038089295.1 Xerocomus amazonicus
GGTGCTAAGCAAGATAGACTCAGTTCTCCCCCTTCCATTTCGCATTTTTACCATCTAAAGGCCCCCTCTCCTTAAATCTCAAAGATCAGGCTTATCAAGCTTGGTATAGAGATTAGAGGTGTTTCAAAAGGTGTATTATAGCAACAAATGAAATATCGAAGATAGAAAGAAGGACAGCTGTACTGATGACATCAGAATGAAGGAAAGGAGGATACTTGGAAGTCTTGGAGATGTCAATTGAGTTAGGGGTAGCAACTGTCAAGTGTCAATGAATGACATAATCATAGGTAAATCAAATGTGAACAGTCCAAAGGTCTGAAGTATCAAGGTTAAGAAGAATGAACTAGAGTTGTATCAAAATGCACTCAAAGTTAGTATGGAGGTATCAGAGATGCTTGGAGGTACCAGATATGACAGTATCCCTCTCTTAGACTGAACCCCTAAAGGCCACATGATAACATGTGATCTTTGTTGATCTACTGAAGTTGGAATTTTTTGGAGTTAGAATCCTATAGGGTTAAAAACTGGAGTTGTTCGAATATGCTCCTTGCTCTTATACTACCATGTCTGCCTACAGCAACATTGAGCACTGGGACAATGCCAAGTTGGCAGAGAATGCTGACAACAATGAGAGCCTTTGGGCCGCAAAGTTGGCTGAGCAGAGGTGCTGATTAATAGAGTAGTGTTGAGTGGAAGAGGAGTGATGTAGGACAGTGGAGGAGGTAGAATGTCAATGAGCAGAGGAGGCAGCAGAGGCTAAGTGGAGGGCAGAGGCTGAGAGAGCAGCACATATGTGTGTGGAGTCAGTGCACATAGAACAAAGCACCAGAAAGGGGAAAGCATAAGCAGAGCTGCTGCTGGAGTGCCTGTGGTGTCAGGACAAGAGGCTGGATTACACCATTGGCCCCAGAAAATTGACATCATGTGTGCTGTGCCACAAGACAAAGCAGCAGTGTGAGTGGCTGGGATCCATACCAGTCAAAATGAAGAGGAAGCAAAAGAGCATCAGAGTTATGCCAGAGAGACCTTGGAAACAGGCGAGGTCCAAGTATGAGTCAGAGAAGCCATCAGAGATGGAGTGGTGCATGGCGAAGATCATTTGTACAATCGACAACCACCAGGATGTAGTCTAAGGTCACCTTGAGGCAATCCAGAAATATCTGCAAGCCCTCATGGACCTTGAAATGGACAAGGTCTATGAGGACCAGTGGGATATCTCTGACAAGGAGTTGAAAGGAGATGACATGGAGTAGATGGAGGACAATTTCTGAAAGGAATGGTCTGTACTCTAATGGGAGGAATGGATGGAGACAAGGAGACAGCTGAGGGAAATGGAAGTGGAAGCAGAAGAAGAAGAAATCAGAGAGGAAGCAGAAGAAAATAGAGGATTGGAGAAGGGATCGGAGAGAGTGAAGAAGGAAGAAGAAATGGGGTCAGAGCAGAGCAGGTTGATGGAAGGGTCTAGGTTGGACTGTCCAGTGTAGATAGTAACTCCACTACTTTTTGTAAAAATTGGACTATGTAATAATATCAACAGTCAAATGGAATAAAGTCCAGGCTTGCTGGAGTACTGGAGATGAAACTCCTCAACGAGTTCTGATACATGATCTAGTTCAGTAGCCAACAACCACAAAGTTTCTTTGTCAGTGCCTTCGTATCTGGACCACTGGATGAGGTACAATACCTTGCAATTCTTGCAGTGTCAGTCTATCTTTGAATCTAGGATCTTGGAGATTTCATACTCCAGTTCACCGTCTACCTTGACCAGAGGCAGAGGTGACTGGATGTAGTTCAGAATGGTGTTCAGAGTCATGGGTTCTAACTGGAAGACATGGAAAACAGAGTGTATGGACTTCAGAGTCTTGGAGAGTTGGAGGGTAAAAGGGAGTAAGCCTGCTTGAGCAATAATGGTATATAGACCTAAGTTCTTTTGGAGAGCTTTTTAGATGGTCAGGTAGAGCAAAAATACTTGGCTTTGATGAAGACCTGGTCACTAACCTTAAAGTTCAGTGCTAGAGTTCACTTCTTATCCACTGGTCCTTGATACCATTGCTGAGCAGAGGCTACCTCTTCTTGGAGGAAGAAATAGAGGGCTTCTAGGTTGACAGAATACTCTCAGGCTTGAGTGGATATGAGGTTGCATTCAGGGTGGATGAAGATGTTCAGATGGTAACCCTTATTAGTGAAGAATGGAGAGACACCAGTGGAAGCATTCAGAGCATTGTTATAGGTGAACTCTATAAGAGGTAGGAGCTCAGACCAATTATCCTGTTGATAGTTGCAATAAATCCAAAGATACTATTCCAATGTTTGATTCATCCATTCAGTTTGTCTGTCACCTTCCAGATGGTATCTGGAGGTGAAATGGAGCCAAATGTCGAGAGCCTTTCTGAGGGACTGGAAGAAGTGGGAAATGAATTCGGAGCCACAGTCAGAGGTGATGTGGGAGGGAACTCCATGCTTGGAGAATACATGGAGAAGGAAGAGCTTTGCTAACTCTGGAGATGTTATCTTATTGTTGGTCAGAATGAATATGCATTGCTTGGATAGTTGGTCAACAACAACAAGAATCGTAGTATGTCCAGTGGAAGCAGGAAGCTGTTCAATGAAATTCATGGAGATGGAATTCCAAGGCTTCTCAGGGATGGGGAGTTGCTTCAAAAGTCCATAGGGCTTATGCTGTGGAGTCTTAGCATGGGCACAGACCATACATGAGGAAACATAGTCTTTAACAAAAGTCCAGATGCCCAGCCAAGTATACTCTCGGCATATTAGCTCTAGGGTCCTGTTCTGTCTGAAATGTCCAGAGAGTGGGTGGTCATGTTTGAACCAGAGGACTCAGAGGTGGAGGTCATTGTAGTCTGGAACATATAAGCGATTGTCTAGATATAGGAGATCTTCTAAGTTGGCAGTCCAACAACCATCAGGATTGGACAGATGCTACAAAGCAATGGGATCAGAAGGGAGTGTAGATAGAATATCAGAATGAAGGGATTCTAAGTCGAACAGTACACTAGCCCAGAGGACCAGAGTTGCTAGAGAGGTGGTCCAGAGGGAGTGCACAAGCTGTTCATGAGTGAAAATGGGGTGGAGATTATGGGGATTGATATGAGCATAGTCCCTATCCCCCTCTTTAGGATAGACATCCCAGCATCTAGTTAGGGAATCAGGTTTAGCACTGAGGTGGCTGGAGCAAAATTAGACAACCATATTGAACTGGGAAAGGAACTCTGACCACCAAGCTTGATGGCAGGACAGGAGTTTGCTGGTAGAGAAATATTCCAAGTTCTTGTGATTGGTGACTACATCAATCAGAGGCTCAGAGCCTTCAAGGTAATGTCACCAAGTCTGAAAGGACTCATAAATGGCAAGTAGTTCCTTGATATGAGTGTCATAATTCAGTTCCAGAGGAGAAAGAGTGTGAGAGTAAAAGGCAATTAGGCAGACCTCATCATCTGGGCACTGGGTGGATAGAATGCCAGCGATAGCATAGTTGGAGGCATCAGTCTCAACAATCAATGGTGCATCAGGGATTCAGTGGGTGAGAATAGGGGCAGAAGTAAATGCATTTTTGAGGCTACAAAAGGCAGAATGACAGGAGTTGGTGAAATTCCATGGGGTGCTCTTGCAGGTGAGGTGAGTGAGTGGAATGACAAGTCTGGAGTAGTCAGAGATAAAGCGATAGTAAAAATTAGCAAAGCTGAGGAAGGACTGGATATCTCAGACTTTCCAAGGCTCAGGCTAATCAACAATAGCCTTCACTTTCTCTGGAGACATGGAGAGACTGGAGGAAGAGAGCTAGTAACCAAGATATTCTGTAAAGTCAGTAGAGAACTCACACTTTTAGGGCTTTGCATAAAGTCCATGCTTGTGGAGATATTGGAGGACTTCCTGGACATGCTCCTTATACTTCACTTGGTCTTCAGAGAATATAAGGATATCATCTAAATAAATGATGATGCAGACATCAAGGAGATCCACAAAGATGGAGTTAACAAACTGCTGGAATGCTCTGGGAGCATTTGTAAGGCTGAATGGCATAACTAGCCATTCATACAATCCATAGCATGTCTGGAAGGAGGTCTTCCACTCATTGCCAGCAGCAATGTAGACTAAATGGTAAGCATGCTGGAGGTCGAGTTTGGTATAGACATGGGCGTGACTAGGAGCATCAAGTAGGTTGGAGATGTGGAGAAGGGGGTAGCAGTCTTTCTTTGTGATCTTGTTCAGTCCACAGAAATCCACACAAAGGTGGAGTGATCTATCCTTTTTGTGGATGAAGAGAACCAGAGTGGCATGAGTGGAGGACAAAGGGCAGATGAAACCAGAGGAAAGGTGTTCATCAAGAAATGTTTGGAGTACTTCAAGTTCAAATTGTGAGAGAGAGTATGTGGTATCTATAGGGGGAGAAGTGCCTTCTTCCAAATCAATCTTCAGATTGAACCCATAATGAAGTGGGAGCTGAGATGCCTTGCTTTTGCTAAAGACATCTGCAAAATCATGATACTCTGAAGGAACTCTAGAGAGATCAACTGATGCAGAGTTGGTGGAAGTGGAACAGAGGTTGTTGTCATCAGGATATAGTTGTAAAGCAAACTGAATAGAGCCTTGGAGGTGGCAAGTGAGTGCATATGCAGAAGTATTAATAATAGCTATATGTAGTGCCTTGCGAACAGAGGGTCACAGTGGATCGACAGAGTCAGATGTAGCTGGAGGAACAAAGTCTGAAGGCTATGGAGGTGAGCTCAGAGTCTCTGGCATGGAGTCATTGTAGGTCCAGAACAAGATACTGTTCAAAACCCAGTCAATCAATAGATTGTAGCAGGCAAGCCAGTTGTGTCCTAGGATGATCGAACAAGATCCATCCAAAGGAGTGATATAAAATGTCATCAGAGTGATACTACCAGAAGAGAAGCATACAGAAAGATCAATAGCTTGGGTGATCATGGAGTTTGAGGTTCCATCAAACAACTAGAGTGAGAGCAGAGAGATGGAGTAGGGAGATAGACCATTTGTATTCATGAATTGGCTATCTATGAAATAATGGAAGGAACCAGAATCAATTAAGGATGGGAAAGGGGGAAGACCATGAGAGACTAAGATTACAGAGGGCATAAAGGACTTATTTGGATAGGAGAGAGCAGAAGCATTAAGTCAGATCTCCTTTGGTGTATGGGCAGAGTCAACATAACCCCCAGGCCATGTGGAGTTGCAGAGGTTGCAGACTATTTTTTCGCCTCAGAGGAGACTTCCAGTTTGCTTTCTGGAGTTTTGGTCTTGGTAGCATGACTCTTGGCTGTGTGTGAATTTGATTTAGGGCATTTTTTGGTGACATGCCCAGCTGCTCCACAGAACATGCAAAGCTTGTTATCAAAGCAGTGCTTGTGTTCAGCTGGAGTGAGCTTGCCATCTTTACCATGCTTTGATACTAAATCCATCTTTAAAGCATCTTTTGAACTGGAGTTTGTGGAATTGCTCAAGGACTTTCCTTTTGACTCTTTTGAGGAGCCGGAGTTCTTGTCCAGAGCAGTAGTCTTGTCCAAAGTCTTGTTACTACTTGAGGTCTTGTTTTGATGATTGATTTCTGATCTTCATTCCCAGTAGCAGGCATCAATGGCATGTGCCAATTGACAGAGTTCAGAGAGAGTCAGAGGCTTGCCAATGTGGGAAATTTCATCCTTGATACAGTCTGGAAGTCCATTATAGAAATGATGCCAGAGGGCACCCTCTCCATAACTCCGGACTTGAGATGTGATTCTGTTAAACTCAACAATGTACTTGTCAATACACTGCCCATCTTTCATTGACAAGTGGTCTAGCTGATGCTCTGCATCTCCAACCAGATCATGCAGACCGAAGTTGGTCTGCAATTCTGAGACAAATTCCTTGTAGTCATCTATCCATAGCAGGCAGAGCACTGGATCTTCTGACAAGAGTAGGTCCAGTTCAAACCATTCCAGTGCCATACCTTTGAGGTAGGATTGGGTGAAGGTAACTTTGGAGCAGTCAGAGGCAAAGACTTTCAGATGGTTCTGGAAGTTGAGCTCACATTGGACTAGAAAGACTCAGAGTTTACAGGGATCAGTCCCATCAAATTGATCGGATTCCCAGACTTTTGTCCATTGTGATGATTCTGATGATCTCTTCATAGATGAATGGACAAGGACCCTAATAGCGCTTGCTAAATCTCCAAGCGTATCACGAGAGATATATTTCTCATCATTGGAGGGGTCAGGATCAGGATCGGCATTGTCAGAATGATCAGAGTGGTCAGAGGGTGGATCACCAGACTCATCTGGATCATCCAGAACTCTGGATTCATCTTCAGAATTGGGAATAGGGAATGAGAGAGGAATGGAAGGAATGGAAGGAATGGGGGGGTCATTATCATCATCAAGCAACTCCTTGATGTGTACTCCTGGAGTAGGAGACTCCAGAGGGGTACAGCCCTGTAACACAGAAGTAATACTTTGATGAGTGGAGAAACTGTAGAACTGCTCAACAAATTCTGGACCTTGGCAGGAACTGCTGAAGGCATGGAGGAGATTGAAATGAGGAGAGGTAGGAGGGTTGGCTATAGCCCTAGAATGAGAGCAAGTAACTCAAGTGGTCATGATATGGGGATTTCAATGTAAGAGTGAGTTCAAATATACTGTTAGAAAAGGGCTAGATGAACTCTGAGTAACTCTGCTGTAATGGAGTTGAGGAGCTGGGACTTTGGCTTCACTGTATGTGGTGTACCCTTGCACAGAAATCAGAGTTCTGAATTTACAGAGGGTTGGAGATAGAGATGATCAAAGAGATCAGATGAAGGAGGAGAACATCGATTCTTGTCGATATTTGAACTAGGGAAATACAGGGATGTAACAAAGGGTTTAAATACTAAGATGTGAAGCAATCACATGTTAAATAAGACAAAGGGGTGAAAGGTGTATTATAGCAACAAATGAAATATTGAAGATAGAAAGGAGGATAGCTGTACCGATGATATCAGAATGAAGGAAAGGAGGATACTTGGAAGTCTTGGAGATATCAATTGAGTTAGGGGTAGCAACTGTCAAGTGTCAATGAATAACATAATTATAGGTAAATCAAATGTGAACAGTCCAAAGGTCCAAAGTATCAAGGTTAAGGAAAATGAACTGGAGTTGCATTAAAATGCATTCGGAGTTGGTATGGAGGTATCGGAGATGCTTGGAGGTACCAGATATGACAGTTTTGTAACTTTTACCACAAGTTCATCCCAAATTTCTCTCATATCACTGCCCCCCTTCACTCCCTCACTCAGATTGATCACCCATGGGATTGGACACCTACTTATCAGGATGCTTTTGACTACCTGAAATGGATCTTCACTTCCTCTCCTATCCTTCTCCTCCCCAATGTCACCTCCCCTTTCTTTGTCATGACCAATGCCTTCCTCATTGCTACTGGTGGCATCTTGATGTAAAAGGACATCAATGGTGACCTCTACCCATGTGCCTACCTCTCCCATATACTCTCTCCTGCTGAACAGAATTATGATATCTATGATCAAGAACTACTTGCCATTATCCATGCCCTCGCTGAATAGAAACATTACCTCCAGTGTACCAGTCTCCCCATCACCATTTACACTGATCATAAGAATCTCTCCTACTTTCGTCAGCCCCATTGTCTCTTCTGCCATCAAGCTCACTGGATGTTATTCCTCCAGGATTTTGACCTCCAATTCTCTGTTCTACCAGATGCTGCCATGGGATCTGCTGATGCTCTCTCTCATTCTGCTACTTCTGATACCTCCTCTGACAATGCTTCTGTTACTCTTCTCCCCCTCGATCTCTTCATATCCCTTATCAATATCACCCTCCAGGACAAAATTGTCTAATCCTCTGCCTCTGATCCTCTTGTTCTCTTGACATTGGAGCATATGTATGAGGGGTCTCCACTCTTCCCCTGTTCTGCTTTCTTCAATTGGGTGTTTCATGATGGCTGTCTCTATTACCATTCTCATCTTTATGTCCCTCCTTCTTCTCATTGCTCTCTTGTTTCTTCTATCCACCCTTCCCCTTCTGGTGGCCATGATGGTCAGTTTTGCACTCTCTCACTTTTCCAGCATGAGTACTGATGGCCTGGCATGGCTTCCTTCATCCAGTCCTTTGTTGCCAGCTGTCCCCTATGCCAATCATCAAAACTGCTCACTTCTTCTATCCTCCCCCCTCTCTCTCCCCTTTCCTCCATTACTACCTGCCCATTCCAGCAGCTCTCCGTCAACCTCATCTCTAGCCTTCTGTCAGTTGGCCCTCTCAACTCTGTCATGGTTGTGCTTGACCATGAGCTTACAAAGGGGGTAATTTTCATCCCTTGTTCCAAAATGATCGATGTAGCTAGTGTCACCATTTTTTTCTTCAAACACGTTTTCCCCTACTTCGGTCTATATGATTGTCTTATCTCAGATAGAGGTCCACAATTCACCTCAGCATTTGCTTGAGAATTAGCCTGTCTCCTCAAGTATGATGTAGCTCTTTCATCTCCAGATTTCAAAGATAGGTCTTCCTATGAGCTAGTGGCACTATTCTTCTAATGCTCTTATTACTGCTAGAAGTTCTTTATCATAGATAGGGTAATTGCACTCCTGTATATTGAAGGAATGGGAGATAAATGCACTGGGCCTCCATAGTCCATCTTCCCCTTTGACAGATAGTACTCCTTCTGTGGCTATATCACTAGCATCAGTTTCTATTCTGATTTCTTTGTTTTCGTCTGGATAAGCCAGGAGTGGAGCAGTAGTAAATGCTTTCTTTAGCTCTTAGAATGCCTTTTGTTGATCTGGCCTCCATTTCCATGGAGTATCCTTTTTGGTTAGGTCATTAAGGGGTCTGGCTTTCTGGGAGAAGTCTTGGATGAAGCATCTGTAATAATTGCAGAGTTCCAAGAATGATTGGAGTTACTTAAGTCAAGTGGGGATAGGCCATTCCAATACTCCTGACACCTTCTTTTCCTGCATCTCTACTCCTTTTTCAGATACTACCATTCCTAAGAAGTCTACTTTAGACTGTGAGAAGGCACATTTTTCTGGTTTAACAAACAAATCATTCTCTCTAAGTCTCTGTAGTACTTCTTTAACTATTTCCTCATGTTGTTGTTTTGTTTTTCCAGATGTAAATATGAGTACATTATCTAAATAAATCACTAAGAAGATATACATATCATTGAAGATGTCATTCATCATTTGCTGAAAGGTAGGAGGGGAGTTAGTCATTCCAAAATACATGACAGTGGGCTCATAGACTCCAATAGGGGTCACAAAAGCTCCCTTCCATTCATCTCCTTCCTTGATACAAACATTATTGTATCCCCATCTAAGATCTAGGGTAGTAAACATATCAGCCCCTTTGAGGCGATCAATAAGTTGTGGAATTAAGGGCAAGGGGTATGCATTTTTAATGGTCCCTTCATTTAGATAGTGATAATCCATTACCAATTGCTTATCACCTGTCTTTTTTGGAATAAAGAACACTAGTGACGTTTATAGAGACTTAGATGGTCTGATATACCCTTTTTGTAACTCTTCTTTGATAAATTTGTGAATCTCTTCCATTTCTGGTTCTGATAGTGGAATGACTCTCTCTTTTTTAGAAGTGAAATCAGGTTTGAGATCTATAGCATGATCCCATGGTTTTCTCTCAGATAATCTTTCTGATTCCTTCTTTGAGAACACATCTAGGTAGTTATGGTATTCTTTTGGGACTAGATCCTTTAGACCTGGTTCTATAGTTTGTAATGATAGAGGTATTTGTGCTAGATTTGGTAATTGATGCTTCTTTAGTAGATTATAGTAGGATGTACACCTAGTAAAGTGTACTTCCTGAGTATTCTAGTTGATCTCTGGGTTATGGCAATATAGCCAGTCATATCCTAAGATCATGCGATGTGTTCCAAGGGTAGAAACATAGGCATCAAGGGGTTCATAATGCCCTTGATAAGAAACAATGAAAGTGACATAGTGGGTGATTTTCCCATGTGCAGAGTTAGTTCCATCCACATTGTTAACATCTAATGGTCTTTGTAAGGGGTGTTTAGTGATCTTTTGTCTATCTACCCATCTTTCATCAATAAAAGTTTGGCATGCTCTTGAATCTAGGAGTGCTTCTAGAGCTGTTTGCCACCATTGATCTTTTCTTTTGAATGGAATACTTAAAGGTAGTGATAACTTGCCACCAATGGCCAATATTCCAGAGCCAATAGTCCTTGAATGGATTTGGGGATTGGAGGATTTGTAAAAAGAGAAACTATTCCTTACTTGGGTTACCAGGGAATCAAGTACACTATCTTTTAATTCTGGTGCCATGCTCCAAGGAGTTGCCCTTGTGGAATGAGGATAGACATTTTGAAGCATGCTATCTATGGTACAAGTAGGGAACTGTCTAGTTTCTAAGGAACTGGTTTGTAATTTAAGTCTCTAGACACCTCCATTATTCAAAGACTTCTTTATTTTAAAGACTCTGTTGCTTTCTGCTTTGCCTCTACTTCTAGCTTATCCCTCCAATAGGCTTCTGCTTCTTCAGTAGTATAGGCAGCTCTCAGATCTACAGTGTTTTGAGTGGGTATATTTGGTAGAGGCCTCCCAGAGTAATGGGCTCTATTTTCCACTGCTTGATCTTGTGGAATTTCTGTATAAGTTCCATAGTATGGGTCCCAGACTTGTTGTCTAATCTGAGATGGCTGCTGAGAAGTATTGGTTTGCCTGTTTGGGTTCTTGAAACAGTTGGGCCATATGTGACCTTTCTGACCACATCCATAACAGGTTCTGGTATCAGATCTCTCTTTTTGGTGATCAATCTCCATTGAAGCACCTCTTCCTGGTTGTATCCCAGTCCTGGTAAACTGAGGAGTCGAAGGGGGAGGTCCCCTAGGTGCTAGATAGTGAGTTTTGTTTGCCATAAAGCAATTCATAGGCATAGTTCTTTCTAGATTCACTCTCTCCATGATTCTTCCTATCTCTCTGAAAACTCTCTTCCAGTCTTCATAACCTGAAACAGTGGTGTGAAGCGCAGCATGGTAGTAAATCCTGTAATCTACTATGCATTTCAAGAGAGCTTCAGCATGATCTTCAGAGATCTCTGCTTCACTTTGAAGATTTTCAAAGATCTGAAGGAATTCATCTATAGATCTCTCATTTTGTTTGAGAGCTTCAAGTTTTTTGAATGATTCCCAGACCAGGGCATTGATTCTAAAGTAGTCCTTTACTTCTTCTTCAAAATCCTTCCATGTAGGCCAAGCATCATCTCCTTTTTTGATAGATAAGATTTGCCCTTTTGAGTCTTTCTCATATTCTTCTTCTGCATCTAGATATTTCTCCATGGTGATCCTGGCAAATTCTTGTGCCTTGTCTTCCATGCAACTCAAGACAGCCACTATCTGATACTTGTTATGTTTCCATTGGTTACAGGTTCTCCAGGCTCTAATCTTTAGCCACCAAGTCCTAAACTGGCTCCTATCTCCATTCCATTTGCCTGGATCTGCAATTTTCTTCAAAACATCTTTTCCTTTGTCTTTTTTGAACTCATCCAGAGTATCATTAAGCTTCCCAAGGACCTCAGCCAGTGTGTCCACTGCTGATTGCCCCAAACTTCCTCCCAATGGTGTGTGAGACATCCTTACTACTTAGTATCTTCCAATCAAGCTCTGGGGAGTTTACAACACAAAGATCGGAAGTAGTAGTGTTTAGATCAAAGGTAATAGCGTCTCCTTTGTAGTGTTTGATAGCAACAACACTTATGTAGTGATGTAACAAAGCTACACATTGAAACACCTCTAACCTCTATACCAAGCCTGATAAGCCTGATATTGGAGATCTAAGGAGAGAGGGCCTTTAGATGGTGAAAAATGCGAAGAGGGGAAAGAAAACTGAGTCTATCTTGCTGTGGGGCCTCCTACCAGAGGGAGAACTCCAAGAGAACTTGACTGGGGAGTCCCCTGGTCAAGTTCCTTGGTCTTTATATACTAACTAACTATTTACATG
>JBBPKO010000827.1:0-11986 GCA_038089295.1 Xerocomus amazonicus
GAGGAGGTCCTTGCAAAGTTCATGAAGACAGGTTCTTGGGAAGAACGTGCGTAAATCGCACTGCCTGGTATTAGATGTACTTTCTTGGACGTCTTATGAACATTATGTTGCCTTTTTCTGCATGTACCCAGATACTGACTCCATTGTTTCTGAAGAACACGTTCATCCCATCACTGTAATTTTGCACGCCTTTGTTGCTTATGCCGTCGACACATAATGAATACGAATGCATTCACTAAACTTTAGTAGGACATATTGCACCAGGTATTACGCCCCTCAGACGTTGCATCGCTGCAAGTCCTGAGCGGCCTCACAACAGAAGTGTGGTGTGGTGACATTCCTGCTACATCCCCCGAGATAGCTTGAATCAAAATCTCTCCAAGGGCGTGGAATGCGAGATGGCGGCCAGGCATCTCCAACGGATTAGATCGCGCCAGGCTAGAGCAATTGTTACCCTCGACCCGTGGCTCAGATACGCGAATCAAATCATGGAGAACAAGGATCTCATCTCTATCATCTTCTCTCGGGGTAAGGGCCACAGAGTTGAGGGTTCTTTCTGAAAGTCAACAGCTTGCTAATTAGTCACCAATACTTGGCCAAGTGCCACCATCGAGGAGCATGGTTCACGTCCAGCCTTGTTCGCCATGTCTTTTGTTTCCGGCCCGGTTGGTGCCACCCTATATGTTACCAGTGCACGGTGGCCAGTTTGAGCAGGGTGAGTATGGGAACTACTGTTTCACCTGAAAGTGGCTTAGACTCAGCTGTCCTAGGGTCAGCTGTCCATGTCACCCCAGAATGGAATTTCATGCAGTGCGCGCTGGGACTATATAATCACGGGCTCCATGACATTGTTCGGCAGCCTTGATCTCTGATCATGGTGAGCGAAAGCGTACGCCCGCTTCTCGTCGGCTGATCTGAGTCTAGTCATCTCTTTTTGGTCTCGCGGAGCAACTCCTCTCCTCAGCAACTGATGGTGGATCTTCCGAATCCCAGGGTGAGTTTGCACTCGCGGTCGCTTCGCACGATCGGTGGTGATGTACGACGATCAGATGAGGTTCGCAAGACTGGTGGGCAAGAATACAATACTCCTCATCACAGGCAACCCCCACGGGGTGGTTGTAAGTGCTGCGATCTGTTTGATGGTTAGAATTCTCGATGACATTCAATAACCGCAGTCGACACAGAGGAAGTGCTGTCTCACGCAGAAGACGAGGAGAACAGTGGATATATTAGAAAGGCCATCCAACACGTCCACAATAATCCCGTACGAATGATTCCTTATCATTCTTATCGCTAATCTCAGCGCGTGGTTCCCTTAGGAACAACATCAGGAGCAGGTGGATGAAGGTGACCTGTCCAAGTATGGACCCTTGATCATTAGCGTACTGCTATAAGTGCCGTTCCTTGACTCTTGCTGACTTGTTGATTAGGCTCTTACCTCTGCTTCTTCGAAATCCGGTTTGGACATCGGCACCCTGGTGTCAGGCGGCTTAGGCGGAGGTGGCGGAAACCAGCTCATGGGCCTCGTCATGAAAGAAGCGGGTAATGCCTTTGTTGGTGGAGGTGGTCAGGAGAAGCAAAGTATGATGAACGGCGCCGCGATGACCCTCACAAAGCTCGTGGCGCAGAATCAACTTTCCGCTTTCATTGGCGGGTCTAACAGCGGGGGACTTGGTATGCTTACCAGTATTGGTGGATCAGTAAGCATTGTCCCCATTAATTATTTTGTCATAGTTCCTCATGTTGATGGATTCCGCGCAGTTGTTGAAGAGCCGGTTTGGGTGAAGTATTTGTGGCGGCGTAATATACAAGACATATATGGGGTCTGTTCAAGTGCAACAGGTCAAGCCTCGAACTGAGAACCCTCTTTATACTGAAGGTGTATTTCTAAATGCTAGGCAACAATAACAAGCTTGGCAAATACTCCGAGAGGTTTCATATTGCAAAAGTAAAAAAACCCTATGAGTGGCCCACGTAATTTGAGTTATTAGACATTCCGTCGGTAAAGGTATCATGTACATGTGACTACAGCAAGCGGAAAGTCTAACAGTGGCCGCAGAATCCGAGTGGACGATGTACGACATCCTGACGTGCATCGGCACCTGAATCATCGGCGTAATGAAAGGCGGAAGGTACAAAACGATTCGTGTAAAGTGTCATTTTCGCGCGTGGGAGAATGGGTTTGCTATAATCTCGTGCAGTCGGGGGCCAAGAGGACCACTGGTAATAGACTAGAGTGTATGGGGATGAGGGTTCAAATCACCAGACAGTCTCATGGTCGCATGTGAGCACTGCGTCAGTAAGCGAGGGCCAGGAATCATGCCTTTTCGAGATCAAAAGAATCCGACAAGGACCATACGGACGAGGAAACCGACAGTGTGGAAGGCACATGTTCCAGGCAGCCAACATCACATCACAAGGATGGAAAGATACACGCCTTCGCAGCGAGGAAAGCCTTCGTTAGAAACACCATCATCATTTTTGGGGGAGCGAAATCGGACTGCATGATGCTGTGGGCCCTGAGAAAAATTCTGGAGGTGGCTGCAGTGCCCGAACAATGGGGAACGGCGGCAGACTTGCAAGAGGAGACACGATTTTGACTGGCCTGATCAGGGCCGGATGTGGTGCCGGAGAAGTGGTGATAGCAGTAGAGCATGTGGGAGCGATTGAGTCGTGCATTTTTCTTAGAGTTCGCTTGGGGGAAACATCCCTCACACTGAGGTGAGTGAATCGCTGCGCTAGATCGTCTAAATCAATCTCGAATAATTGAAGAGAGGGACTATGGCTTGAGCATCTGTCCCACTGAATCACTGAGAACGGTTGACTATGAGACTCGAGGGAGAGGTGAGTATGATGGCAGACTGGAGGGTATGGAGAAGGGAATGCATGTGGTGGTCCAGTCCACTTATCAAGTACATTGATATCGTCCGTTGGGAGGGTCACGCGACGTGAGGCTATACCGGGGGGACGGTTCTGAGAAGTATGAATATGTTGAAGTCACATTCAATGTATTTACGTACCCCTCGTATAGGCCCTTCTTTGTCAGTTTGATGGGGCTTGAAACGCCCGCAGAGAATTTGTTCATTACAAATAGCGTATTTTCTTGTGCAAATGGATGGGGTATTACGACACGAGAGCGTCAAGAAGTCACCAGTAACCCCTTTTCTTATAGCTGTATTTGCTTTCTTTGTGCGATTTCTCCGATTCTGGAACTACAAGACATGAACATAAATCCCCAATCATCATCAATGATCAGTCATACCCAAACGTGAATTTGTCGATATGTCATGCCGGACTTCTTTGCGAAAAGCGTCTTGTCTGCCTGGGTCGGAAATGGGGTTTTGTCAAAGAAGTGCTCCAGAAAGGGGATATACTCCTGAGATGGAGCAGTGAGCACTATCATGGCAGGACGGGAGAGAAACAAACCGTATTGAAGGTTCGTCGTGGAGTGCTATTCCCTGATACTTCTTTGCTGACTGACTGCGGTTTCCGGCTCCTTTTGTATGTAGCCACCCCGTCTGCCACCCAGGACCTAACTTTCCGCAGGTATAGGCTAGCACATGCGCTCCAGATTTGTTTTTCTGAGTTACAAAGCAATGGAATGCTGAGCGTGCCAAAGACATCCTTGAGTGTGCATTCGTAGTGTGACCGAAGCTCTAGGGCGCGATCCTGGTAAGCGTAATCCATTTGCTTTGCGATCCTCTCATCTGCTCCGATGGAAACAAGGGAGGAGTATAGGGAAGGTGGGGCTGGCAAGCGGAACAAAGGCATGATTCCACAACCTGCCGAGAAATGGTGGAGGAGTAATACAAGAACAACAGCAACTTCCTCCTGTAGTACAGATAATTATATAATCTCGTGTGTTTCGATGTCCGCATTGTTCGGCACTTTAGGGTCGAAGTCGAATCAAATGCATTATAAAGGCTACACAGATGGAGGTGGATAATTCTGATGGTTTAAATGTCGAAGCTACGGACATTGTTACCAAGTAAACAGTCGTGCATAGAATTTTTTTCTTTTCTTTTTTTTTTGGGGGGGGGGGGGGGGGCGTAAGCCCATTAGCATACACATCACGTGCTGATGATATAATCAAGCCGAATTAGGCAACTAAGTCGGCCGACCCATTTTAGACATGCGTTACACATCAGAGACATGCTCACTCATCGCTCACTAATCGCTCAGTATTCAGAGAGCAAATTGATTTAGTATTGGAAGAAGGCTATAGTATTTAAAGGATAGGTAAGCCTCCAATATGAGTAGTTGCGCATCCGCTCCCATTAGTTCCCCGCGCCTAAGTCTGCGTGTGAACTATATTAAGCTTGTAGCCACAAAACATGCACTCTGGTATTTCGCCGCACCGCATAGATGTAGCATAGTCGCCCCTTGTCCTCGCACCTCATAGTCACCCATATAGATCGTGGTCAAGTTCTGTTCTGCCTGATCCCTCAGTGTTCCCGCCATTAGCCACGGTGGGCTTCCAGGGGGGCTGTGACGAGGACGCTGAGCGATGTAGTGAAAGCTGCCGCTACATTGAAAGGGCCGAGAACAGAGCGTGAATGAGCAATCTATTGCAAAGGAGAGAGAGAGCAGGAAGGGAAAAGAGGAATGAACCCTCGACGCTATCTAACGGTTCTTTATATACTAGAAGAAGGAATACTAAAGGTATGCTGGTATGCTGGTTTATGGCACAGACGAGCCAATTGGTCCGATCCAGTAAGAATGTCGTGTGCGCTGTTTAATATGGGGTGGAGGAGGGAGCTGTCTACTAGGTATATGGGTGATGTCTTTTATATGCTAGGAGCCAGCTGTAATGGCAATGGCATGGTTATCGGCCAACTCAAGTGCGGCCGTTTTGATTGATGGCTAGCAGCGTGACTGATTGTTACTCGCCTTTTCGATATATGATTATGCGTTCCTGTTGCTCGACCGAAGTCCAGTTGGTTCCGTGTCCAATACTTGTTACACAGATTACAATGCACGGCTGAAATACTCGGAGACAATCGGTCGTTGTGAGCACGGAAAAGCCCAAGATGTCCATCCTGCACAAGCAGGCGTAGCAAGCTCGTCGCGCCTTTCAACCCAGTCGTATTTTTGAATTGGACTCAAGTCGCGAATGGAAGCGACATCCATGCTTTGTACAGACGCCGGGCCTCTACCCTGACTGTAAGTCAATGAGGCCGTCAATACAAAAGATTCCCCACCCATCGCGCCTTACTCCAAGACGTCCTTTGGCCAGCCATATTCAACAATCATACTGGTTGTGGCAGCATCAATTACACCCACAACATAGCGTCCTGTTCAGCTCATATCGCTTCTTGTTTCCTCGAACTCGAGAAAGTGAATCAAGACCTCGAGAGCAAGCTCCATGATGACTTCCGTAACATTCTCAATTCCACCGGGAACAGATCTCATCCCCCTCCCTCTTTATCTTCTACTCCCATTCTACCAGCACGCGCCGCCTCCAATACCCCTTTTACCATTTCGGCCTATTCTTGGTTGCTGGAGAATATCGCCAATCCGTACCCTTCGTCGGCCGTCAAAGCATCTCTGGCACAGCAGCATGGCTGCACACTATCCGCCGTTAGCTCGTGGTTCGTCAATGCAAGAAGACGAGTAGGTTGGACGGCGTTGTGTCGTGACCGCTTCAACAACTGTAGAGCGGATGCTCTGGACGCCGCGCACCGCGCCCTTGTGAACGAAGATATTAATCGTCCGTTGCCTCCCGATGTGGCTCATGCCTTTGTCAGTGTAAAAGCGGCAGCAGAGGATCTCTGTTCGTCGACCATCCCTGCCGACGGTCTCGCCGATTCTCTCGTGAGGGATATGTCAGATCCGAATGTAGCCCGGACAGATAGCAGGGGGCAGGATAAGCCAGAACAAGTGACAGAGCCCCAAGACGCATCGGAAACAGTGTTACGGGATAAAACACAATATTACCACCTTTCTTCAGGTTCTTCGTCGCCAATACCCCCTCTCGATGCGTCTCTCACAGGTGATAGCGAGGAAGAAGAGGAGGTCGCACCTCCGGTTCTGGCTGGCCGCAAACGACGTTTGTCATGCTCTGAACCAGCTTACTCCATTACATCAGTATCCACAAAGCGCAGACACATGTGGTATGAGAGCCCGTTGTCAAATTTTGCATCTTCTTATTCCCTTCTCATTCAGTCCCGCTCGTTCTTCAAGCGAGGTCTCCCTGCCATCCACACAGAAATCCCTGCAGCAGAGTCAGAGTTCGTGCTCTGAATCCACTTTACCGGGTCCTTCAAAGATTCTCGCCTCACGCAAACGGCAATTGTCTGGTTCAGGCAGCTCTGAATCTCCAAGATGCCCGCAGAAATTGTCTTCTGGGCGACGCCTTCATGCTGTTCCGGATTCTCTTTCATTGGAGTATGACCAGACGATAGATAAATGGTTTAAAAGCAACTTCGACGATTTGTTTTCCCTCCCACCACCGGTCGATGTTGTCGAACCTGACTTATCAGCACAATGGGAATTAGAGCTGTTCAATGGCTATGACATACCTCAAGAGCCACTTAACTTCTGTGAGCTTCCCTCTTTTTTTCGTCTTGCTATAGTTATAGTTGAAGTCTCTTGGCGACTTGAAGATCAGGAATCAACGTCAGCGGACTTCTCCGCACTTGAAGGATTTCTTCGACCTTTTGAACCTACAGGATTCGTAGCACCCACGGATTCAGCTTTCAACTCGGTACCTCAAAACCCGCCATCGTTATCGGAACCTACCGACTGGACTGTGCTGTTCAACGCGCAAACCTGCGAGCCTGCTTTTGATTCTATGCTCGACCAATTCCAGACCAATTCATTATCCTTGCCAGAAATTGGTGCTTCTGTTCTACAGCTTCCTTAAACACAGTCGTTGGTCATTTCACAAAGCTGAATCTGGTTTCACGTCTCGAGTTCATTGAATGTGGGCATTACCTTCCTTGCAGACTGCTAAAAGGATGAGATCACAACTATTATTCTCCATCCTTTGTATTTGCATGCATCATTATAGATGATGTCACTCCTACGCGCGTCTGTATATAATTAGGGTCGTCATTCTTGTTGTTTCGAAGTCCGGTTGGTTTCGTGTCCAACACTGAACATCTTGTTACACAGGTTACAATGCGCGGCCGAAACAACCAGTCCTTATGAGCAAGGCCTAAGGACGTCCATTTTGCGAAAGCAGGCGTGGTCATTACAAGATATTCTCTATCCGTCGCATCTCCAGCAAAATGCACTGTTATGGTCCTTTTGAGTCGAATCAACGGAAGGGTACGCAAATAGATTCCATCATGCGCGGACAGGGGCTGTCACAACCGGGGGGGAATGAATCGAGCTGTTAATTGACGAGTAACAAAGCGGGCACTTCCGAGGTATCTGGTATAGCTAATGGTGTGAACAGTGAATTGGGCCCTGGCAGAAAACACCTACGACCCTTGAAGTTCGGTGAGAATGAGCGAGGCGAACTGGGAGACATCGAAGAGTTCTCGAATCGTGTGGTATCTCGGTAGGTGTTGCACATTCGACCAGGGAAGTGTTGTGGTAGGGGGGCAGTCTTACGCTTGCCTGAAAGCTCGTTCTCATGAGGCGGAGTCGAAAGGGGCGCCAATGTGACAGGTTTTGAGGTCGAACCAGAACCCTGGAAGACATGCGAACCTGGGGTGGCAGCGCGGACAATGGGATATCTCGGAACAACATTGGGTGATTGACGATATTTGCATAGCACGGACGGATGAGATGCGTGCGGCGGTATAACAGTGATGGCCGCAGTTGCGGCCTGCAATCCCGGCTTGAGAGAATCCTTAGAGCGCGATCTATCTCGGACATTCAACCGAGAGAACATTTCGATTAATTCATCGATGCTAATGGAGGGAGGAAGGTGTCTCTCAAAAGCCGTGGGCCGCCATTTTGGAGGGTCAAAACGAATACGCCCACTTTTGCAAGGAAAGGGGTCATAATGGCAGACAGGCGGATAAGGCGACGGAAAGGCGTGGGGTGGTGATGATGATGAAAAGGTATCTTTCCAAATGTTGTTTTGCACGACTCCCGTCTGCCGAGGAAAGAGAACATTGGCTCTGCGGAACTGTAGGAAATGCTCCACCTCACTTACTTCCTCGTATGAATCCACTTGAGACGCTTCGGGTTTGATGTTGGACCTAACCATACGAGCGTTCACATGTCCACATAATTTATCCAGAGGATTTGTCGGCCAGTCATACGCTGACTTCTTTCTCAACGGTTTCCCCGCTTTTCTGGTGCGGTTACGACGGTTCTGAAACTGGGAAAAGCAAAGTCAATCAACCAGGAGGCACGCTGAGCAAACATCTTTCTCACCCATACATGAATTTGTTTATATTGCATATTCGACCTTTTAGCGAGACACATTTTGTCTGCGTGAGTCGGAAACGGATTTTCTCGGAAAAAACGCTCCAGTAGCGGAACATATTCCTAGAGAGTATACGAGAAGAAGCACAATATTTAGCAAGAGCACTGACCTGGTTAAAAGTACGGGTGGTCTCGGAGACAGTTTTGGTTGGTGTCTTCGTGGCTTGCTCGACGCGTCGAATGATTTCCTTCTTCCCTCGTTCTAGGCAGCATAAGTAGAACTTTGCCACGAGTTTTGTCATCAACATGTCTGGGGACGATGTCAAAGCAACCACTGGATATTGCGCTATTTCGTGATATGCCACGAAAACGGACTGCTGTATGCGTCGTCCGAGCTCCTCCGCACGTAGTTGGTGTGCTTCACTAATTGAGGTTGCAATTTCACAGCTGAAACCCGCATCGAGAAGCGACGGTAGTAATGGATGTGGGCTCGGTAAGTTGATTGTATCGATCATAATATGATGATCAATAGTTATGGGAGAGTGAGTGGGTTGACGAGAGGCCCCAGCTGCGGCTCTCAAGGTCTGCGCAGTGCGCAAAACCCTCTGTAATTCAGTTGTAAATGTGTTTTCGGACTGAGGGCCCATGTATCGGAAGAAAATTAGTGCTGAGGAATGTGAAGTGGACGCGAGACGCGATGAAGACGGTTTTTGGTGGGAAGGGTGGGAACTTGTGCTTTGTGGAGATTACTTAACCCAATGTTTTTTCGATGTCCGCATTGTTCTCTCTCGGTGTGAATGAAAGCAGGGTTCTGTGTCAATTTCTCTTTTAACCATAACTATGGATGACTTCCTACAGAGGCTACACACTGCAGAAACTGATTTTGTCACTGCATTGGCAAATAGCCCACAGATGCTCGTTTCATGCAGTCAGACGTGGTCCACACTTCTCCAAGACCTCTCCACAGCATCGGTGACAGGGAAGATCTGCAGCGAGACGCTTTCTCTGGCCCACCTAGTTGCTTCTCGCGTTTCAAATATCGCCAGCTGCTACTTGGACATCAAACGCGAGGAGGAAAAGATATCTGCAAGATTGCGCGTTGACTGTGATGCCTTGCTTCACCAAATGAATGGGTTGAACCTTGATGCCGATGCTAGGTCGAAGTCCTTGCATCCGACGGGTTTCTGTGGAAAAGTTCGTGCGTCCCCTACGGCTTTAAGCGTGGGAAGCTTGTCCCCTCCCTTCGTCGCTGGTGCTCATAAATGGTTATTGGACAACCTCTACAACCCATACCCCTCTGCCGAGGTCAAGGCCAAGATTGCGGCTACTTCATCATGTCAAATATCATCTGTTAGCACATGGTTCGTCAATGTGCGCAGGCGGATTGGCTGGACGGCACTTTGCCAGGAACGTTTCTCCAAACGGAGGGCCGACATGCTTGACGCAGCCTATCGTGCTTTGGTGGAGGATCCGCACCACACGCTGTCTGCAGAGCTTAGACACTCGTTCATTGCAATGAGAGTGATAGCCGAAGGCCTCTATTCGTCTGGAAGTGCCTTCGCAGGAGATTTGGATGCTATGGCCAAAAATTGGTCGGATGGACACAAGGAATCTTTTGAGGCTGCAAGATGTTGTCAAGCCGAGGTAGAGTCGTTCGAATATGTTCTTTTTGCTTATCCAACGAGAGGAAATTACAGGCGACCTTACATTCATATCCCTCGCCTGATCGATCTATCATGGCGTCACCTGTGCCCACGCTTGACAGCTCTCTGACGGATGAGAGCGGGGGAGAGGAGGTTGTTGCTCCTCCACCCGTTTCCGGTTTAAAACGTCGTCGGCTATCCGTAGGACCAGCCAATCAATCCGCCGCTAGTCGGCCAGTCAAACGTTTGCGGTACGTGTTTTTTTGGACTCTCGATAATGCGACGTTATAGTGTTCCGCTTGTAGCACTTCTATGACATCTCAGATGCAACTGCCCTCGCCTCCTTCAAGTACAGTTGGTAATGAATCGCCATCGGACGAAAGTTCTCCTGGACTTTCCTCTACTGGACCCGAGAGCATACCGCCACCTGGTAAGATGCATCCTTCCGACACAGATGCTATCGAGAAGCCCAGTAGTCCGGGTAACTCAGTGACAGCACCTCGTCTTCATCTTATGTCGGATCCTTTCCCGAGCTTTAACATGGAAAACTCCATCGATGATTGGTTCAATTCTAATTTCGATGCATTATTCGCTATTCCACCTCCCGTTGACGCCACTGAACCCGACTATTCCGCGCCTTGGGAAGTGGAGATGTTTAGAGATTACCGTATTCCTGAAAATTCTGGATATTCACTGAAGCATCCGTCTGCTCGTGAGTTACTACACCTCCCTGCTGCATTCGGACTAACGCTCAAATTGATACTAGCCGCAGATTCCCATGTGTTTGGGGTGACCGATACATCTGAATTTGACCACCTGCTGCAGTCCATCGGGACTAGTACCTTCGCCCGTTCCTCAGGAAGTGTGTCTCCATTGAACACAACTGGGCCTTCTTACCCGGCACCTCTCGACTTATCAATGCCTGACATGTCGTATATAAATTGTACGGCGCTTCTTGATGGCTCCGACTCGTATCAGTCCATCATCGATTCCATATCTTCTGAATACCCTACCCATTCCCAATCTTTACCGGAAAACGATCTCTCCATGTTACGGCTGCCTCCTGTCATACACGCTGTGCAGGCTCATGATCTCGCATTGAAACAAGCGAAACTGGATCAGTTGCATGCCATGCAAGAGGCGGTTCGGCGGATGGAACAAGAGTTGCAATCGGAAGGTATCATCAGGTGAGCAGAGACTTCTCATTCGATCATTTCAGATGTATTGACAATCGCAAAGATGAACATCTCTATATTCGATATCTATCATTATTCAACTATGTATTTTCCCACCGAGTTCCTCTTGCATCTGTACGATTCGCATATCGTTTACATTCTACAAAAGCTGTCAATAATTCTCCGCTTCCTTCAGAACGTCAGTGTCATTAGAAGTACCAAATGCGACGAAGGCAATGTACAACCCAATTGACAAGTGACGGAAATAACTGGTAGAAAATTAATGTCGCTCCGACACAGGTCCATCCTCTACTCGCCATCGGCCTACTTCTCGCATCGCCTCGTCACCCACCTGGAGATGTGGAGTGTCCAACAATGCACCAAGCATTTGCCACGGGTCCTTTCCTCCACCATATCGCAGAACTTCTAGCTTATACTTTTCACCCAATTCACGATCCAGCGGATCGGCCGAGAAAAGATTTCGCCAGACATGCGACGCGATCGCGCGGTCAAACAAATATGAGTAGTACGTCGCACCGTACCCATACAAGTGACCAAATTGGGTCTGAAACGACGTGCCTACTGCATGAGGAATTAGACCACGAGTATTGTGCAGGGCGGCCAGCGTAGCTGTTGAATCAAAACCTGGTTCGAGAACGACAGGGGAGTGGTAAATCTGGTCAAGTACAGAAAGCAAGATAGTGCCGTGGGTGTCAATGAAAGTGCACGGATCCTCGTGATGGTTGCCAGTTTGGCTCAGGATCGAGGTACCATCCACGTCAAAGAGGGTGAGTACTTTGGGTGAATTGAGAAAGTATTCCATAAGTATAGACGGCAATTCCA
>JBBPKO010000828.1:0-11957 GCA_038089295.1 Xerocomus amazonicus
CGCACAAGATAACCCCGAAAGTCAGCCCAGCCTTGACGAATCAGCGGGCGACGTGACTGGCGGCGTCCACGAAACCGCACCAGAGGATCCCGTGCTTGTTCCCGACAAAGCTGATGTCCCTTCCAAAGGCACCCCCGCAACCAAGAGTAAGGTTACTGCGCCTGCGAAGTCCGCTTCCGGTAAGGCAGGTTCATCCACGCCGGCAGACAAGAAGGTGTGTCGGTCGTGCTTTAAGACCACGCCTACTTCATATTAACCATGTGCTGGGCAGGCCACGTTGGGTGCTGGCGGTGCCAAACCAGCCCCTCCGGGCAAGACCACTACCACGTCTCCTTCTTCTCCTCTCTCCAAGACCGCTACCCCACCCACCTCAAAGAAGCCAACTTCCACTGTTGCTAATCCAACCAAGACTTCGACAATGGCATCATCTAGAAGTTCTGGTCCTCCGCCCAGCAGGAGAAGCTCTATGCTCCCGCCGAGGGCCCCTTCGGCAACCGGACTACCTCCAGTACCCAAGTCTCGAACTTCAACCTTGCTAGCCTCATTTACGTCTGCCGCATCATCTAAATCTCCTCCCGTTGAGGCGAATGCGACTTCTCGCCCTTCAGTCGTGTCTCCAGTTGGTTCGGTTGCGTCTCTGAAGTCCAATGCAACCAGCGGCGCCGCAGTTCCCGTCCCTGTTGCCCCGCCCCGCTCTCGTACCTCTGTTTCGGAAGCCCTAAAAAGGACGCCGTCCAGCTCAAGGCAGAGCTTGCCCCCCACTGCCCCGCCCCCGCAGGGTCGCACAATGCGTCCAGTGGGCTCGATATCTTCCATACGCGAGGTTCGCGGTGACGGAAAAGTACTTGAGGATCTACAAGAAAAAGTACGTTACGTTTCAACACTGCGTGCTACTTTCTAACATACTGCACAGCTAAGGGAAGCCAATACGAGCCTTTCCGCCAAATCGGATGCAGTAGCTGCGCTCGAAGCCAAGGTTTCGCAACTTGAAGCATCTCTAAATGATATGAAAGTTGATGCCAGGACTAAGACGTCACTAATAGAGCAACTTCAAACTACCAAACGGTCATCGGATGTCGAGGTTCACGACCTCAAAACTCGTTTGCAGCATACTCAAACGGAACACGCTCGCGACCTCGCCGCGCTGGATACAACGCGTGAAGAAGTAGGCATGCTCTTCAAAATTTCGTTCTTATTCGACACTCACATGATCATTATAGCTCAGGAGCGCGAATGAGTCTATGGCTAACCAAGCCAGAAGCGTCGAGGCTTTTGAGGCGCAGATCGAAACATTGCGTGTAGACATTGCGGCTGCCCAGGATAATTTCGAATCACTTCGGGCCTCTAGTGACCAGTCATCTGCCGAGGCGGCGGCGGCGGCGCAAATGGAACGCGAAGCTTTTCTCAGAGCCAAGGCAGACGTTGAGACTGTTACTGCAGAGGCCAATAGTTTAAGAGCAGCGCATAATAAGGCTCTTCAGGATGCTGCAGCCAAGTCCAACGAATTGGAACATCGCACCGCTGACGTAGTTGCGTTGACTGCTCAAATCGGCGTGCTGAAAGCGGAAAGAGAAGAAAGCGCAGCAAAGATCTCCGAACTGGAGGTTGATATTTTGGAGTTGAGGGAGAATCATGAAAACTCAGAGGATGAGCACAAGAGAACCCTTGACCGTCTCCAAAGGGTAGAGGCTAAACTTGTGGATGCCGTTGCTGCCAAGCAACAGGTTCTACGTGATGCCGAGGCTCGCGAGACGGAAAGTACGAACAAGGCTGCCAATGTCGCTCTATTTCACGCCAACGCTGTCCGGCTCATCGAATCTAATCTTGCCGAGGCTGTTTCCGAAGTCGGAGGACTGAGATCGGAGCTTACTGCTGCTCATGCTGCCCACGACGAAACGAGGGCAGCAGCCCGTGCATCTGCTGAGACACACGAGCTGGAAATGGAAGAAGCAGAGCAATCATACCTCTCGAAACACATCGAACTGTCCGAAGAAATCAAGCGGCTTACCGCGGAGCTTGAAGTAAGGATGGTCATCGCACAAATGCAATTCCCTAACAATGTTTGCTCCGACAGAATCAGGAAGCCAAGTATGGTGCCAAGGTAGATGCTGTAAGGGCCGAATATGATGAACGTCTCCAAGAGGTTTTTGAGCGAGCCAAGGCGAGTGAAGCACTTCGGCTCATAAATAATGCAGGCTAACTCGATCTATAGATCGAGGCAGGAGATGTACATGGTCAAGACCTTCAGGCGCTGCGTGCCGAGTCTCAAGCAACGATCGAGCAACTTCGTATTGCTCATCAGTCCACTGTAGACGACCTCGAAGCAGAACACGCAGCTGCGCTCGACTCTCGAGTTAATGTCGTCGAGAAGAAACTGAACGCTCAGTCTCTTGAGCTTCGTGCCACCCAAGATGATCTCTCCAAGGCGAAGGTCTCCTTAGATACTTCGCGTGCCGAGAATGAGAGCTTGAAAGCACAGCTTGAGGATGCTCATGCTAAATCTATAGCAGCTTCTGCCAACGTCGATCAGGCAGCCGAGATTGAGCGCCTCACTAAAGAAACGTCCGCTCTCCGCGATGAAAATGTTATGCTCAATGATGTCCTGGCCGCTACAAAGGAATCACTCTCCGAAATGTCAACGAACCACTCCAAGGAACTTGAGGAGGCAGCACGCATTCGCGTGGAAGAAGTGATGAGACTCCGCTCTATCCATGATGGGGAACTCGGCACCGTGGCCGCTCAGAAATCTGAGTTAGCACTGTCACTCTCCGACTTGGAAGGTGAAGTTGCAACGTTGAAAGCTCAACTAGCGGCTGTCGAACCTGCTATGGCTCCAAAAAATAACGGAGTTGGCCATACGTCGACCACCGCCGTCACACGAGACGAGTTGCAGAAGGTCTACGAAGCACACAATTTGAAAATGCACGACCTACAGGCTGAGCACGATCGTGTCGTTAGGGCGTTGAGGGCGGAGGTGGAGACGCTTCAAACACGGTTGGATGAAGTTCAGCAAGATGTCGCCCGGAAATCGATGGAAATTCAATATCTTGAACAAGAACAGGAGGAAAGCCAGGATTCGATCACTCGGTATGTCAAGGTTTTTGGACTGCAGAGTTTGTTTGGAGTAGTGATTGCGCTGGCCGTAATCTTTGATTTTATTTAACTACATTGCTTCACCGTTGCGATTCTTCTGTACACTTTCTTGTCCATGCGTCTTTTGAACCGTTTTCATTGGAACTAATTTATTGACCGTTTTGCACACGTTTCCTTTGCAGGTTGAAGGCAGACCTAGAGGCACTGAAATCAGCAACGTTATGATCGAATTTCGCCCGTTCCCTCCAGCCTCGTGGGTTCGGTGCGGTTTCCATCACGCCCTTGTGACTTTATATCCTTTGCGGAGTTCCACACACTGTTCTGTCATGGGTCCTAGTTTTCCTGGACGTAAGATAGTTTTTATTCTTATTACATACCTACACTTAGTTATGCATGCATGGAGACTTCTAATGAACTGGTGTGTATTTTGGACGCATAATAAAACAGTCGTTTTGACTTGAACTATCTTTAATTCGGTAAGTGATTCGGATATCCCTAAAAAGGAAACCAAGCATGGCTCATTTTAGATCGCGCCGTTCTCGTTTCTTCTCTTTCACCTTCACCTTCAAACAAGCACACGATGGCAATTCAAAAGGAACCTGGTCAAAAGGGGGTCAATTGGTCAAATATTGCCGTAGGTATGTACTTCTCTGCCAAAAACTAGCGAGGCATTCGTTCAGTGTCTTTGTCCGACTGTTAGGTGCAATCATGAACATGGTATTATGCACTATCCTGGCAGTGAAAAAATGCTGACGTTGATAACTCCACCTTCTGTACCTCTCAGTTCGTCAGTAGCCTTTCGCGTTGTTTCTTGTTTCGCTTTCTCACTCGCACCCGTACTGCTCCAGGAGGCAAGTCGGTGCTACGTGTCAAGGTCCTGCACGTCATATAGATGATCCCTTCGTTTAGGTAACGACTCTCGGCCAGCCTCTAGAGGTCCTGAAAACCCAGATGGCCGCTAATCGGTCACAAACAATGCTCCAGGCTACCAAGGCTGTCTGGGCTAGAGGTGGTGTTACTGGCTTTTTTCAAGGGCTTATTCCATGGGTACGTCAATGAGTGTTTTCCCTTTTTTTGACCTTTGCCTCAGTCATCTTTCAGGCATGGATAGAGGCTTCCACGAAAGGCGCCGTTTTACTCTTCACTGCTTCTGAAGTCGAATCCGGTGTGGTGAGCCTGGGTGTTAGCCCAGCTGCAGCTGGGCTCTTGGGCGGTATGAGCGGTGGTATTGCTCAGGCTTATGCGACTATGGGTAAGTGAACGCCTTTGATTCATGATGTTACGCTTGCACATCAAGTTCAATGCCTGCCGCGATATCCTAATATACTCTTCATCCTGCCCCGAACCTGACATTCATGTCTACTGACCCATTGCCTAACAGGCTTTACGACTTGTATGAAGACTGTTGAAATTACACGGCACAAGGAAGCTGCAAGTGGTGTACAGCGCTCAACCTTCCAAGTATTTATGGATATTTACCGCAAAGAGGGCATTCGTGGGATCAACAGGGGTGTCAATGCGGTTGCTGTTCGCCAATGTACGAACTGGGGTTCGCGGTATGTCGTTCTGTTGAAAGTTATGGTTTCATTGAGTGACGAGTTTCAGCATGGGCTTTGCTCGATTGGCTGAGACCATGATCCGAAACGTGCGTGGCAAAGGTGAGCACGAGAAACTGGGTGCACTCGACAGCATCCTTGCTTCATCGATTGGTGGCGCTTTGGCGACATGGAATCAACCTATTGAAGTCGTTCGTGTTGAAGTAAGCTGATAAACTATCACACGCGGCCCCGTGAGACTAACACGCTGCAAGATGCAATCCATGGCCAAGGCTGCCACGAGCGCTAACCGCCCGGAAAAGTTGACTATGTTGAATACGTTGAGTTTCATTTACAAGGAAAACGGTGTCAAAGGCCTCTATCGTGGAGTCACTCCCCGCATCGGCCTTGGCATCTGGCAAACGATTTGCATGGTTTCATTTGCAGACACCGTCAAAGCTTGGGTGAAAGGCCGTCAATGATAAAGCCCTGGACAGTTAGATATCCAATGATAGAAATTAATATCCTTATTCTGGGATTAATTCGTAGACAATACATGATTCTTTGAGATGTCTGTCCTGGAGCGAAACTGTCTCGGTTATTGTAGGACGTGGATGGGCAGGAGTGTTGGTCCCAGTTGGTCCGCAAACGCTCGGTTTCAAAAGTGCACATCGTCCACTGCAATCCCCTACAAATGAGTGCGCATATCTCACCAAAGGCGTCCTTGCACTCGTTGCTCGCTCTGTATCTTGTTCAACTTGCCAAAAACCCTCTTCGCACCAAGGCGATCACGTCAGGTTGATACCTCTTGCTTTCCGTAGTTCCATTGTCCAAACCTCACCAGTCTTACGCACACCACAGCGACTTTTTCTTTCCTCCAGGAAGTCGTTGGGTCACTTGCTGCTGGTCTTCCACCAAAGCCAGCCTCGAAAGATGCCTCAGCTTTCTCCAAAACCCTTGCACGCCTGCATATCGATGCCAAAGCGTTCAAAATGGCGTTGTATGGCTTCTTCGTATCTGCACCGTTGGGTCACTTTCTTGTGGGATTCCTGCAGAAAGCATTTGCTGGCAAAGTCGGTCTCAAGTACAGGTTGGGACAGTTGCTGGCAAGTAACTTGCTTATTTCCCCCATCCAGACCACAGGTTAGTGTTTACATTGATTGCCTACACAAACGGTGACATAGTTGATATTTTGGGTAGCTTTCTTGGCTTCCATGGCTGTGATCAACGGTGCCAAGACCGCTGAGGATGTCATCCATACTGTCAGATCAGGTTTCTTCACGGTCATACGAGTGCGTCTCTTGCCTAAGTAATGTTGCAGCTCATAATCGTGTTGACAAAGGTGAATTGGATTGTCTCGCCCTTGTCGATGGTGATCGCCCAGCAGTTCATTCCGGTCGAGGTAAGTAGTCAATGTCTGCATGAACTAACAAGACTAAGGCAAAGTTGCAGTTCTGGGTTCCCTTCTTCAACGTTGTCCAATTCGCTCTCGGAGTGAGTCTCCTTCTAGTCTTTCTACTTGAGCTCATCTTACCCTTGCCAGACATACTTCAACATTAACGCGAAGAGATCGCGCCTCGTTGCAGCAAAGAGGGAACGGGAACAAAAGGAACGGGAACGTGCAGAGTCTGCCATAGCCAAGGCTGAGTGAGTGCTGAATTTCATCAAGCCCTAGCAGCTCAAATCCTCTCGGTTGTCGTCACCTTGATTGTATGCACTGAATGATATCTATTTATGAATGCCCGTAACTATCACGCATGGATGGTGCCCGGAAGGAGGGCCTTGCACATAGTGGTGTCTTGCACATCGTGTAGATCGATCAGGTTCTTCAACGATTGTTTCAATTTGCCAACCTGAGATCGCATACGCTCCAGGATGGCTGACCCAGAGCTTCGTTTCTACAGTCGTTGACTGCAAGGGGGGCAGTGCGCCCCGAATAAAAAGTTTCCCCGTATAGTGCGGTGGAAGGAGATCACTGCAAATCAGACGAGTGAGAAAGACCAACAACTACGTGAGGAAAACTACTTGCGTTTGTTCGAACTGGTTTTGGTTCACAGCAGCACCGAATTTGATCACATAGTAAGATGGATGGGTCAATGAATGGTTCCTCAAAAAAAATTTCACTGGGACAAGACCAAACCTGTTGCAAGTGAGTAAGAAAGCCTTGGCTGGAGTGTCGTAACGTACCCCTGGCTGAAGTCAAGTTCTACCACATCTTCTTGTACTGTGACAACCAGGGGATTCATCTCAACATTCCACTCGCTATCACGGACCGATTGCAGCAACGCCATCTTCTCGCGCTGGGTTTCTGCATACATACTTCGCTTGATTTTCGCACTCTCTACATTCTCGATGGCTTCTTCGAGGGCAGCATGGCCTGGGCCGAGGTTCAGGCCTGAGAGTAAGATAAAACCTGTTCTCTGTTCGTTGGGTATTTCCCAGAGCACCAAAAAATCCACACAGAGGGGGTTGAACAAGGGGAAAATATGGGGATGTGTGGCCGCCGGAATATGCGGATATGATCGAGCTACAGAGTTGACGACGATTCTTCCCTTCTCTGACAAAAAGAGACATGAGAGTGCGGGATCATGCACAGAGATACAAGAATTGTACTAGGGAGGTATATATAAAAGTGAATAGATTTTCTGAGCAAGATGCAACTTACTGCAGAGACATAGCAGCATGCAAGATCTAATGATGGTGGATCCTCTGGTTCAATTCGACGTCCATTTAAAACATCGCCTAATGATCTCGAGACAAAAGTGGTCGTGGCTTTCAAACAGGCCGAAGAATCCAAAGGGGATGCGTTGAATGATATGCTAGACAGCTGCGCAGGCGGTAATGATACACTGATCGATCATTTTTAGCCTAATTCTCTGAAGCCGCACCAGGCACCTACGGCGAAGGGCGTGCCGTGGGGCGGCACTCCCAGGAAGGGCTAATAGCAGTCACTTGCTTGACCCGAATAAACGTCGAAGACACATTAGATACTTCAAGATTCAGAAGAAATGTGGTATCGATAGAAGGACTCGGAGTGAATGTTGCCGATAATAATATTGAAGGGTTAACTTGATAGGCTCTCGTGACACGTGCACAACGGAAACTGTCACCTCCAATCTACAGAATAAGAGTGAGGATCAACAACATTAACACTGATCGCAACATAAGCATAGTATTTACTTCTCGATAAACGAAAAGGAGGCAAAGCCGCTGGAGTGCAACAAGGCCAGGACGCCATGCTGGAGTGATGATGATGCTGTCGCCTGAACAAAGTTCCCTTTTGATGGGCACGACGGAGGGGCTCCACGATGGAAGCTTATTTTCTACATGTAGGGTTTCGATAGAGCCAGCTGCCATCAACACTAGCAAGGATGAATGACCGACCGGATGTGCTGTTAAGGGCGACTCACGTGGACTATTTTCCGATGAGTCTAGCCACATCTGATCGTCTGGACTACCCACTAGCCAAATCTCACTGACGGACTTACGCCCCGTGTTTGTTACCCAGAGCTTCATCGGCAAGATCTCACCTTCGTTGAGAACAAGAAGTTCATCGCTCTCAAATGAGACGGCGAGCTCTTGACTCGCCTCTTCAACATCGATTCTAATTAATACATCTGGGCCGTAGGTTGCACATTGTCTTTGTTGAGGAGTATCTTGTAGTCGTCTACCGCGCCATGCAAGAGATTCCGTGGTGGGAAGCAAATCGAGAAAATCATATGTGATGCGGAGGATGGTCAACGAAGTTGCTTGTGATGCTTTCACTGCGATCGAAACCTGGGGTGAGACCAAGCGAAAGACATAAATTCCGTGGGTTACAATCTTTGGGGACGCTCACCATACGACTTTCCTTGGCACGAAGAACAACTTCCGCTACCGATTCGATGGTGACATGCTCTTCAACCCACGAGGCATCTCGGTCCTTTGCTTCCACGACGAACGCCAAATTTGTCAAAGTCACTTCAGTGTCTAATGGGTTTCGTAAAGCAACATCCACCCAAAAAGGTTCTTAGGAGTAGCAATCAGAAAATAACAACCCTGGTAATTTCCACATGAGCTTCAACTCACCACCTATTGTGGCCCTACCACTTCTCTCGAGCCTCTCGTTGCCCCGGGTGTTCCAAAAATTTATCCAAATCTCCTCCCTCCTTTCCCATTCTACTTGATCCGCATTGGTAGAATCTCGAGGTAGCCGCACACGACTTGGAGCCGGTGATACAAATGCTATGGGCAGACTCAATTCATGAAAACTAACCTCTTGACCAGAAATTGATTTCAAATGCTACACAAGGATTAGGATATTGATTTTTTTCTCCTGACTATTACTCACCGAGAATGCCACCCGAAAATCTTCCAGTAGCACTTTGTCTGAGTTAGCATCTCGGCTTTCGTCCCCATCCGCATGATCAATTCTGGTGGGCGAAGACAAAGGTATAGAAGACCAGCGTAATTGCCCAAGGAAAAATCTGACCGCCCCCTCAATATCGCCAGTCGTGTATAATAGCCTCCCTAAGGCCTGTGATTAATACTGATATGGTTGGAAGGAGATCGCCTTGCCTAGTGAATGCTCGATGCCCGACAGAACTGCACCAAAAATAACAAGCGCGGAGGAGGACCGGCCCTGCGAGTCCCAGAAGGATGGCGACAACGGCTTCTCAGGTTGATTGCTGAAGAGTTCGCGGGCTTTCCACAATAAAAACATTGTCAATGGTTTCTAACATGGCTTGACGTGATCTTTGGCAGTATAAAACCAAGTAGAGACTCACAATACCGCATTTTTCAAGCCTATTGGCTGCAAAAAGATACCACAACGCAGCCCTCCGCTTTGCGTTTTTCTGAGCGCTCAAAAATGCGGCATGAGCCAGAAGTAATGCTGCTGGTGGTTCCTCGGCCTGTAATGTCGCTGTCCTAATCAGTGCCATTCTACAGAGATGGAAATCCAAAAACCTACATTCCCTGCTGCCCAAACCAACCACCTTTCGCCCTCTAAAATGTTCCCCAGAAAGTCACCGGACGGAATTCCAGCTTCCCAGCGAACTGCGCATCGGAGGGCATAAACTTGAGCCTGAGGAGACATATCTGAGCCTGGTGGATAAATGGAAGAAAGTGCATGTAGAGCATGCGCAGCAATAGCAGGGGATGGGGACAGGAGCAGCGGCAGAATGTCCTAGTGATATTCAGTACAATTGAAAACTAGGAGTAGATGGCTTGGGTTACCGAACCACCCTTGTTTTCCTTTCGCAGTGATTCCCACACACCAGTGGCAAGTTTATAATCCCCAAGAATGGTTGCAAATTCAGCGAGGCGCCGCAACTGGGAGGGCGGGGTTGTGAGAACAGCTGAGCCAGTCACAGCTTGCGAAGTATGCGACCGGGATGGGAGGGAAGAAATAGAGGTGGTGGTGGAGTGAGCAGGATACTGTGTAGGTTGAGTGCTTGAACCAAAAAACTTGCGTGTAGAAGAGAAAAAGCGCAATGGAAGCCGCCTGCTAGATGAATATGCTTCATTCCATTCTAATACGCACTTCTCCATCCAAGGAACAAGACTCATGACGACAAACTCTCGCGTGAAACGCGCTAGTTGTTGGATATCTGGTTCCGATAGCTTCAAAAAGTTTGATGAGGTTACTGTGAATGCAGGGAGATGAGGTTGCTGAGCTGGTGAACCGTTCTCCCATGGTTCGGAGGAAAGTGGTGGGAGACGGGGCGGGGGAGGTGGAACTGGGACAGGAGGGGGTGGAGGCGCAGGAAGAGACAAAGGAAGGATAAAGGTATGCAAGCCATACTGTTTCTTGACGGCATTGAAGAGGGCGCCGGCTCTGAGGGAGGGACGTGAATTAGTGACAGGGATAACGACGTGAATTTGCATACTCTTCATCGGATAAGGGTGATTCTTTTGGATGTACGATAAGGATATAGAGGAGATGGGCTGTGTCGACCCATGGTGGAAAATCCAAGACACGGCCATGCAAGGCTGTAATGGTTTGCAACGGATTTGGAGATGTAGTAGATACAGCCAAGATGACTGAGAGAAATGTGAGTGGAGAATGAGAGGACAGCAGATGGGACAGACTCGAGACGGGATGGTTCCAACCTTCGTATTTTGAAGGTAGGTGATCGCCTTCGGCGTAGCGCGAGAGTTCGTCCCACCAGGGTGTGCGGGTTGCATAGCGATCTGGATTGTCGTCTAGTTCCTTGATCCATGCAGCACATTGTTTGGCAATTCGCTCGCCGATCCAGTCAATGGTTCTGGCAGCACGCTTGCCGTCGTCCTCGAGACAAGCGCGCTCCGTGTCGGCGAGGTCAGAGAATCTGAGGGTGAATGAAGGATGTGACACGGTGGTAAGGGATGTGGTGCGCGTGGTGACTGGATGCAAGGATGAGTGGGTCAAGGAGGACAGAAGATGATCGGATCGTACCCTGAGGGAGAGGGGAGAACGACTGGAGAATGTCGTGGAGGGGTGGAAGGGAGGCATTGTGGAGGAGATGAACAAGGTCTGGTGATGGTAGAAGACAGACATGTGGGCTGAGCGAGGAGGGCAGCGCGGGGCTCATCTTATCCTGCAAAGGAGAGGACGCATACAATCACACGCCGTACATTACATCTCCCACAATATAAACTAAAATAAGATAAATAAATAAATAAATCAGAAACCACCACTGAAGATGTCGCCTAGCAAGAGGCCGCCAGCAAGACCCCCGAGCAAGACGGCGGCGGTGTTGTCGATACCGCCTGCCGTCGGGCCGTATCCATCGTATCCCGCATAGCTCGGGTGGTAGGGTGCATATCCACCGTGCGCTCGCATGTATGCTTCTCGCTCCCTTCGTTGCCGCATCCGCGCCTGCCTGGCTTGCTCCTCCATCTGCGCGGCCTGTTCTGCTCTGATGCGCCTTTGCTCTTCACGCTCCTCCTTTTTCCCGACAGCCCTGTCCTTGAGTCTTCCAAACACGCCGCGCTTGTGGTCTTCATGTGAGCTTGGACCGGCGAAGACATGCTGCGACGGAGCACACTTTGACGGTCCGGGTTGTTCACTTCTAGATGGCATGTGTTTACCCGTGGCCACATCGTACGAGGGCGGATCGTCGTAGTGGGCGGCCTTGTCCGGGCCGAATCCTGGATGCTCCTTCAGGAACTGGTCGTCCTCATAGGGATGGACCCAGATGGCGCGAGGAGGGTTTGCGCGAGTGTCGACCTGGAGGCGGGATTAGCTCCGGTGAATGAGACAGCTTGTAAAATAGACACACCCAGAAGGGATGGTTGTAGTTGGTGTCATATCGTTGTACCCATCCGTCGGGGAGAGGCATGATGATGATAGTAGTAAGTGGTAGT
>JBBPKO010000829.1:0-11951 GCA_038089295.1 Xerocomus amazonicus
ATCCAGGCAAATGGAATGGAGATAGAAGCCAATTTAGGACTTGGTGGCTAAAGATTAGAGCCTGGAGAACCTGTAACCAATGGAAACATAACAAGTATCAGATAGTGGCAGTCTTGAGTTGCATGGATGAAAAGGCACAAGAGTTTGCCTGGATCACTATGGAGAAATATCTAGATGCAGAGGAAGAGTATGAGAAAGATTCAACAGGAAAAATCTTATCTATCAAAAAAGGAGATGATGTATAGCCTACATGGAAGGACTTTGAAGAAGAAGTAAAGGACTACTTTAGAATCGATGTCCTTGTCTGGGAATCATTCAGGAAACTCGATACTCTCAAGCAAAATGGGAGATCTATAGATGAATTCCTTCAGATCTTTGAAAATCTTCAAAGTGAAGCAGAGATCTCAGATGATCATGCTAAAACCCTGTTGAAATGTGCAGTAGACTATAAGATCTACTACCATGCTGTGCTTCACACCACAGTTTCAGGATATGAGGATTGGAAGAAGGTCCTTAGAGAAGTAGGAAGAAACATGGAGAGGATGAATCTGGGGAGGACTATGCCAATGAATCACTTCATCGCTGATAAAACTCACTACCCAGCATCCAGAGGACCTCCCCACCCTTCTCAACAGTTTACCAGGACTGGGATACAACCAGGAAGAGGTGCTCCCATGGAGATTGATTGCTATAAGGAGAAACCTGATACTAGAATCTATTATGGGTGTGGGCAGAAAGGACACATATAGCCCAGTTGTTTCAAAAACCCAAACAGGCAAACCAATACTTCACAGGAACCATCTCAGATCAGGCAACAAGTCTAGGACCCTTACTATGGAACCTATAGAGATATTCCACAAGAACAAGCAGTGGAAAATAGGGCCCACTACTGAGGGAGACTCTTACCAAACATACCTACCCAAAACACTACAGATCTGAGGGCTACTTATACTACTGAAGAGGCAGAAGCATATTGGAGAGATAAGCTAGAAGTAGAGGCAAAGCAAAAGGCAGCAGAGTCTTTAAAATAAGGAAGTCTTTGGATAATGGAGGTGTCTAGAGACTTAAAATACATACCAGTTCCTTAGAAACTAGACAGTTCCCTACTTGTACCGTAGGTAGCATGCTTCAAAATGTCTATCCTCATTCTGCAAGGGTGACTCCTTGGAGCATGGCACCAGAATTAAAAAATAGTATGCTTGATTCCCTAGTAACCCAAGTAAGGAACAGTTTCTCTTTTCACAAATCCTCCAACCCCCAGGTTCATTCCAGAACTATTGGACCAGGAACATTAGCTATTGGTGGCGAGTTATCACTACCCTTAAGTATTTTGTTCAAAAGAAAGGGTCAGTGGTGGCAGACAGCTCTGGAAGCACTCCTAGATTCAGGAGCATGCCAAACCTTTTTTGATGAAAGATGGGTAGATTGACAACAGATCACTAAACATCCATTACCTAGACAATTAGAGATCAATAATGTAGATGGGACCAGCTCTGCACATGGAAGGGTCACTCATTATGTCACTTTTATTGTTTCCTATCAAGGGCATTATGAACCACTTGATGCTTATGTTTCTACCCTTGGAACACATCACATGATCTTGAGGTATGACTGGCTATATTGACATAACCCTGAGATCAATTGGAACACACAGGAAGTATGCTTTACCAGATGCACATCATACTGTAATTTATTAAAGAAGCATCAACTACCTAATTTGACACAAATTCCTTTATTATTGTGAATTATAGAACTAGGTCTAAAGGATCTAGTCCCAAAGGAGTACCATGGCTATCTAGATGTATTCTCTAAAAAGGAATCAAAAAGATTACCAGAAAGAAAGCCCTGGGATTATGCTATAGATCTCAAACCTGATTTCATTCCTAAAAAAGGAAGAGTCATTCCACTATCAGAATCAGAAATGGAAGAGATTCACAAATTCATCAAAGAAGAGTTACAAAAGGATTATATTAGACCATCTAAATCCCTACAAACATCACCAGTATTCTTTATTCCAAAAAAGACAGGTGATAAGTGATTGATGATGGATTATCGCTATCTAAATGAAGGGACCATCAAAAATGCATATCTCTTGCTCTTAATTCCTCAACTCATTGATTGCCTCAAAAGGGCTGATATATTTACTGCCCTAGACCTCAGATGGGGGTACAATAATGTTTGTATAAAGAAAGGAGATGAGTGGAAAGGAGCCTTTGTAACTCCTATTGGAGTCTATGAGCCTACTGTCATGTATTTTGGAATGACTAACTCCCCTCCTACCTTTCAGCAAATGATGAATGACATCTTCAATGATATGTATACCTTCTTGGTAATTTATTTAGATGATGTACTCATATTTACATCTGGTAAAACGAAACAACAACATGAGGAAATAGTTAAGGAAGTACTATAGGGACTTAGGGAAAATGACTTATTTGTTAAATCAGAAAAGTGTGCTTTCTCAAAGAATAAAGTAAACTTCTTAGGAATGGTAGTATCTGAAAAAGGAGTAGAGATACAGGAGAAGAGGGTGTCAAGAGTATTGGAATGGCCTACCTCTACTTGACTCAAACAGCTCCAATCATTCCTGGGACTCTGTAATTATTACAGATGCTTCATTCAAGACTTCTCTCGGAAGGCCAGACCTCTTAATGATCTGACCAAAAAAGATACTCCATCAAAATGGGGGTCAGATCAACAAAAGGTGTTCCAAGAGCTAAAGAAAGCCTTTACCACTACTCTACTCTTGGCCTATCCAGATCAAATAAAGACATTAGGATAGAGACTGATGCTAGTGATATAGCCATAGGAGGAGTACTATCTGTCAAAGGAGAAGATGGACTATGGAGACCTAGTGCATTCATCTCCTATTCTTTCAATGCACAAGAGTGCAATTACCCCATCTATGATAAGGAACTCCTAGCAGTAATAAGGGCATTAGAAGAATGGCATCACTATCTCATAGGAAGACCTACCTTTGAAATCTGGACAGACTATAAGAATCTAGAATATTGGAAACATTCCTAGACTCTATCTGGAAGACAGACAAGATGGCATACCTTACTACAAGAATTCAACTACACCATTGTCTATAAACCAGGATCCTCAAATGGAAGGGCAGATGCCCTATCTAGGTGACCTGATCATGGAGATGTGGTCTCTGATCATAATCAGAACATTACAGTACTCTCATAAACACTATTTGTAAATAATATTTTGCTTTCTTCTTCCTTCTATGAATCTGTACAAAAAGAAACACAAAAACTAAAACACTTGGAAATACCTACTTTCTCTTATGATGCTAAAAATGAGGTCTTTATTAATCCAAATCAAAAAGTCTATGTCTCAGAAGCTTTATGATTAGAACTACTTAATATTTGTCATGATTCACCCTTAGCAGGACACTCTGGCCAAGCTAGAACTTTACATTTACTTACTAGACATTTCTCTTGGCCTAGAGTCACTAAAGACACTAGATCTTGTGTAGATAGCTGCCAAGTGTGCACTCAAACAAAGGGATCCTCAAAGGTACCAGTAGGAAAACTCTTACCTTTACCAATATCTGCAAAACCATGAATAGATCTTTCTGTAGATTTTATAGCCAGATTACCATCTTCTAACAAATTTGATTCTATTCATGTTATTGTAGATCAGTTTTCAAAAGAGGTGGTTTTCATTCCATGTTCCAAAACCATCTCTTCCAAACAATTGGCTTCCCTATTTAGAGATAATGTTTGATGTGTCCATGGACTCCCCTCCTCAGTTGTCTCAGACAGAGGACCCCAGTTCACATCAGAGTTCACCAAAGAACTATGCAAACTCCTTGGCATCACACAGAAAATCTCCACTACCTACCATCCTCAAACGGATGGTCAAACAGAGTGCATTAACAGAGATCTGGAGCAATATCTAAGATCATATGTTGCTAAGAAACAAGGGGAATAGGCAGAATGGATCAAGATGGCATAGTTTCATCACAATAACTCCCTTACTACAGCCACTGGCACTATCCCTTTTACAATCACTAGAAACTACTTCCCTTGCTTAGGATTTGAAGGCAAAGTCACAGATCTGGAGGGACAATATGGGAAGGAATGTGCTAAGAGTCATAAGGAGATTCAACAGTTCTTGGAGGAAACTAGAAATAGGATGAAACTGTAGGGAGATAAGAAGTGATCTGAAGCACCAGAATATCACATAGGGGATAATGTGTGGTTGTCAACAGAACATCTAAAACTCCCTTACACTGCCAAGAAACTCACCCAAAAATGGATTGGACCATATGTCATCACTAGGGTGCTCTCAAATACCATCACACTTCACCTACCCAAGACTGTATCCATCCACCCCACAGTTAATGTTTCAAGGGTGAAACCTTACAGAGATGTGCTACCAGGACAACCCAAGCTTAGATCTGATGCCATAGAAGTATCTGAGAAAGGATATGAGGAATATGAGATGGAATAAATTGCAGGATCTTGCATGAAAGGAAAAGGAATAGAATATCTAGTACATTGGAAGGGTTGAGATGAGACAGATCACACCTGGGAACCAGCAGCACATTTGAAACATACAGAAGAGGCATTTGAGGTGTATCACCACAAACACCCTTCTACACCATGCAAACTACAAGGAATAACTATACAAGAGTTTGCCTCTTTGTTTCACAACAAAGGCCCAGATATCTCATCTAACCTGAGCTCTAGGCTAGATCTAGAGGCAGGGACAGATATTTAAGAGCAAATTATTTCCTCTTATGTCCCCTCATCACTTCTATAAACCTCCCATCACCTCTATCATTTTCTATCATGTTCACCACCACCACCCTCATCCTTCTCACCTGCCTGGTCTCCTCCCTTTTCCTCCTCCTCACAACTATTACCATCTGTATCACCACCCTCCTCCTTTTCATCACCTAGTGCTCCACCACAGGCAAAAGGCCTACCTTCATTCACTTCTGGAGATCTACCAGAGGCTTTATCCTCATCACTGGAGACCCCTCCCAATTTGATCCAGACTCCTCCAGCAACCATGGGTGGAACCCAATGTGGGGAGTGGTGCCAGCTGAGGTGGGGATTCTGTTATGAAAATGGACATTTTCTATGCATTTTTCATCTTTTCTTCCCATTAGACTTCAGGACTAGCCTCTGACTAGCATCAAGCCATAGTGACCACCACTGGGTCTTAGTCCCAATACCCTTTACTTTAAATCCCTCAGTCTAGTGACTAAGCCCATCATGTGACCAGTCACATGATCTCATTAGATAATCAATCCAGACCTGGGATGTCATCAGCATGATCACATCATCATCTGGCTGAGTCTAGAATCCATATATTAGCCATGACATCATTAGCTGCCAAGTCTAGATCTGATGACATATCTATGACATCATCTGATTCCATTTATTCTATGGCATTCCAGCCTATAGCATTAGTCGCTTGCATAGCCAAGGTCACAGATCCCAAGCCTATGGCAATACTCACTCATCCCCTAATCACTAATGACTAGAAGCTCTGAGCCAATGGTTGTCATCCCTTGATGGGATTCCAAACCCTTTACCCATTGCTGCTTACCAGTTATATCCATACCCTGAACCCTAGGAGAGTCCATGGTACTCCATTAGTGCTTAACCAATCACATTAGCCCCTCTAGTATCTGGATTACCAATGTGCTATATCAGCCAACCAATAGGACAGCACTTACATGTCTCCATAGCAGGATATCAAGAGAATAGCCAATGGCTGTTTTCTCTCAGTATGATGTGTATGACTCCTGAGAACTTTCTCTTTCTATCTTCAGACTTCTGACTCAGGATGACACGTCATCCCTTATTTCTATTTCATTTCGCAGTTCTCTATTTTAATATACCAATAGTTTTAGTTTCTCATCTTGTACTCTGTACCAGTATCTAGTAGCATATTGTTATGCTTGGTCTGGGTAGGGACAAGCATAGCTCTTGAAGAAATCTAGTTCAGCCTTCACATAGAAGATATCAATGCCTCACAAGTTGGAGGGCTTAAGTTCAAAGAATCTGGTTCAGAGTGAAGTGTAGTCATCTTGTCAAACAGCTGGGCTGAGGGTGAGAGAAACCGATGGATTGCTTGAGGTATGTTTTGAGTAATATAAGGGAGATCTAGCTTAGAGAGCTATAGTACATAGTGCAAGTCTAAATAGATATTGGATCAATGCATGGACCAAGCTATACTTGCTGTAGAATGAGTCATACAGAGTCAGAGTGAGTCATGACTAGTGTATCATGGTATCAATCAATCAAGGGAAGTAGAGAGGAACATGAGGCCTTCTAGAAGCAAAGCCTAGAAGAGGAATAGCATCCATTTAATGAGAAAGTTGGTCAATGCAATGGAAAGAGTATCATAGAATTGAGAAAGGAAAGATCAAGGAAAGGGAATTGGTAAGATCTAGGTAAAAATGGGAATAGATCATAACATTACCCCCTTAGTACAGTGAAAGTCACCAACTTTCACCAATATAAGTGTTGATGGGAATAGCTAGGTGATCTGGTTATGTTGGCATCAGCTTCCGTATCATATGGGTTGGGGTTGTAATCATAGTCATTGGGATTGGTGTCAGGTGGAGTGACATAGTCGATGAAAGCAGTGGTAGTAATAGACTGAGGAAGAGAAAAGATGGTAGATAAAGTGGAAGAACTGACTAGAGTTAATTCCTCATTGGTCCATGCTGGTACTCCCCATCCTGCCTCAGCTTGGTCAGAGGGTGTAGGGCTTGGTTCTCTTTCTAGACAATCAATTTGCTGGTTAATCCAGTCTAGTCTGGTTTAGATAGCTTGGATAGCTTGTGTGATTACCTCCGTGGTTTCTTGAATAGAGGATAAAACCCAATCAGCCATTGTATCGATGATCTGTGTGGGAGTGGGATGATAGGAGTTTGAGGAAGAGGGGGTACTAGATCTCATGGACCATCTACTTCATTGAGAAGAGGAAGAGGAAGATGTTGATTGAGCTGGGGATTGTCTGGTCATTGGGCAAAATGTAGGTTCATGGCTGGAAGCATGATGATGGCATCAAGGACATATGTAGTCATTGTTGCTAGGCAAAGGGAAGGAAGATGTTCTGGGGCTTGACAAAAACAGTAGGGGCAAGTATACTCCCAGCAGTCTCATTTTAAGTGTCTCAGGCACTGGTATACAAAACATGCATCATGATATCTTGGATGACTTGGTAGGAGAGCGGGACCTGTCTGAGCATGTAGCTGCTCTGCAATTTGGGCTTGTTTCATCTGAGACATGACTTGTACAAATGCCACTTCTTTGTTTGGGGTGAGAGGGGTGGAGTCTGCAGATGGGGTAGAAGGAATTATGGGAGGAGGAACAGGAAGTGGAGGAGAAATGGAATGTTGAGAACCATCTGTATTTTGGTTCACTTTTGCTTGCTGTTGAATAGAGGTATCAATATCAGATATCAATTCCAATAGATCTAGCTGATGCAATGCTCCAACTAGATGTCATTGGAGAGTCACTAGACAGGTGGACAAGGTGGAGAAGGCAAGAGGAATGTCTCAGGGGGAAAGGGGATCTCATCCATAAATATGGACCAGAGCATGAATTGTGGCATATTGGTTATAGACTTTAAGTAAAAGTCCTAAGGTAGAGTCTTCTTCAAAATAAGAGTCGAGAGAAAGGGCAATGTGGGAGTCTTCTAGATGGATTACAAGGAATTCGAAAGTGTCACCTTTGAGAGGGATGCAAAAATCAGCAAAGATGGGACAATAGATATCATGGAGGTCATAGGTGGATTGAGAGGAGATGACGATGGAACTCATTTTTGATGAGTAGATTTGGTTTGGGTGAAGAACATCTTAGAGTAGGCTCTTTTATATCCTTCCAGGATCTTCTTTGCATTTTTTAGATTCTGCTCTGATTCCCATGAGTCATCTTCTGACAGATATCCTTTCCATCAGATCAGATAAGAATGATTTTGAGGGGTATCTTAATGTTTTAATATCTGCTCTATTTTGAATTGTTCTTCAGATGCAATTAGATCAGGTGGGGGTTTCAGAAAATTCTTGCCATATATGGTGTTTTTGCAATAGGGAGATAGGAGGGAAGTGTGGAAGACAGGATGAATTTTCCATGTCTGTGGGAGTCAGAGTCTATAAGATAAAGGAGAATAGACCTGTGTGATAATGAAGGGTCCTTCTTGTTTCAGGGCAAACTTTGGATTTTGAACAGACCATCTCAGGTTCTGTGCTTCTAGCCACACCTTTTCTCCTTTTTGGAATGGCATGAAGTTCCTTGTGGTACAGTTCTTCATGACCTGTTGGGCGAGAGCATATACAGTGAGGGTATCATCTCATGCGAAGGTGAGAAGATGAAGTCATTCCTCAACAGCAGGGAGATCCATCTCTGTGATCACAGAAGAGAGAGAACAGGGTTCATAGTCCATCATGAGAAAGAAGGGCAATTTATTGGTTATGGAATGAGGACGATGGTTATGAGCAAATTCAGCAAAAGTGATGTTTTCTACCCATGAGATGGGATTACTTCTGCAGTAAATCCTTGGATACATTTTGACTTCTTGGTTGACTCTCTCTATCTCTCCATCTGTCTGTGGATGATAAGTGGTGGAAAGGGAGAGGTCATATCCAAGAATTTATCCTAGCTCTTTTGTGAAGGTTGAGGCAAATTGTGGGCCTCTATCAGAGATGATTTTATCATACAATCCAAATTGTGAATAGACTTTTTTGAAAAAGAGTGTGGTGATGTTCTCAGCTGTGGCAGTTTTCTCCATGGGGTAAAGAATCACCCCCTTAGTAAGGCCATGGTCGACCACAACCAAAAGTAAATCAAAGCCATCAGAAAGGGGAAGGTTGGTGATTAAATCACAGGAGACCTGTTAGAAGGGATGAGAGGCAGAGGAAGGAATGGGGAAAAGGGGAGGGATGATGGGATGCATGTTGATCTTGGCTTGCTGACAAGTGGCATAGCTGGTAATATAATTGTGGACAAAGACAGCAAGTCTGGGCCACCAAAATTTAGAGGCAACCATTTGGCAGATCTTGAGAATACTAGAGTGGCCAGTAGCAGCATGATCATGAGAGCAGGCAATGATAGATCATTGAAGGGAGAGATCATCAGAGACATAGACATGGCCCTGATAAGTAAGAATACCAGCATCGTATTTCCAGTCAGAAAGATGAGAGTGGAAATGGATGGGTAATTCACCAGTGAGGGCATGAAGAGAATCTAGGACTACTAGGTCAGAGGAGGAAGAAAGAGCAATCTTCCAGAATAGTTCGGTATCAATGAGAGAGATGAATAAGTCAGGAGGAAGAAGAGTAACATCCACAATGTCACAGAGGTTAGTGGGGAGATGGTCTGGTTAGTGTGATAATACATCAGGAGCAGAGAGGGAACGACCAGCAACATGAGTCAGCTGAAGATCATAATCAGTGAGATCTAAAAGCCAATAGGCCTGACGATGGTTGAGTTTCTAGGGTTGGCAGAAGTACATTAAGTTCTTGTTGTCAGTAAAGACTTGGATAGGATGAGAGGAGCCACAAAGGAAATGCTTCCAAGCAGAGAGAGTGTGAATTATCACAAGAAGTTCTCTATCATAAACATCATAATTTCATTCTATGAGGGAAAGCATCTGGGAGAGATAACCATAGGGATGTCAAGTACCATTGGTGTCTGTTTGGAGGAGGACTCCTCCTGAAGCATAGAGGGAGACATCAGTGGTGAGAGTGAATGGTTTGGAATAATCAGGGAGTTGGAGGACATGTTGTGAAAGAAATAACTACTTAAGGGTAGAGAATGTGGTTTCACAGTGGTCTGTCCATTGTTACATTTTATCCTCCTCCTTTTCAACCACATCTTTATCTTCCCATGATTCTTCCTTTTCTGATCACCCAATAGTCTTTCCATGATCTTATTCATTTTTCTCTTGATTGGACACTATTTCCTTTCCAGGTCTTACTTCTTGAAGACCTCGTATCCCTTTTATTCCCTTGATCTGATGGTCACTATGATATGATGGCTATGACTTCTTCTGACTAATAGTGACTCATTCCGCAGCAGACACAGCTTGGTCTGTGCACCATCTTGATACCTATTTAGAACAGCACATTGTACCAAGTATTCTCTAAGCTAGATCTCTCTTGTATACTTCAATACTCAATCGATCTATCCATTGGTTTCTCCAGCGTTTGCCCTACAGAGTGACTGGACGATGACACTTCACTAGAACCCAGAACTATGACTAAGTCCTCCACTTCGTGAGGCAGATACCTTCAACTCAAAGACCTACAATATAGAACTACTTCAAGGGCTATGCTCATCCCTACTCAGGCCAAGCATAACAAAAGATCTAGCTTCCTTTTTTGATAGTGCCACCACTGTTGTGTGCACCCCTCTTCCTTCACCATTGTGAATCTGACCACCCCCTCCCTCTCCACGCTCTACCTTGCCATCAGAGATAGACGATCCCCTACTCCAGATACTCCAGAAGAAGCTACTGAAGATGAGGCTCACTCTGCTGATGAGGACCTCAATTTAGATCCCCTTGACAATGATACTACTGCTCTAACCCAGCAACTCTCCTAGTTGCCAATCCTTTCGAATGCTTGTCCCAGAACCTCTACTCCTCCCCCTCTTTCACTTCCTCCTAGTATTCCCCCTCCCCTTTAACGAGCTGGAATGACTTTCTCTACCAGACCTGTTGAGCTGAAGCTCAACACCCCTGAGAAATATGACAGTAGCCCCCATGCTGCAGCTGATTGGCTTAGCAGCATAAGATCTTATCTTCTTGTCAATAAGAAGATCTATGACAATGACGATAAAGCAGTTGCTTTTGCACTGTCTTTTATGAAGAAAGGACCAGCCAAAACTTGGGCTATGGTCTTTCAGAATCAGGTTCTAAGTACCTCAACCTTTGGGAAATTCTCTGACTTCATTATGAAGTTCAAGAAAGATTTTGAACATTCCAATTTGAAACACCAAGCGCTAGGATAGCTTACCACCTATTGTGCAAGAAGAAACCAAGACCTGGCATATTATATTAATCAATTCAAGATGAAAGCAGTCCAGGCTGAACTAAACAAAACCAATGATTCAGCAGTTTTAATTTCCTATTTTGCTGCTGGAATTCCCCTCCTTCTGATGTGATGAATCCAATCCATGGATACTGTCCCCACCAAGATCAGTGAATGGTATGATAAGGCCAATCACTTCAAGAATCAATAGGAGCTTGTAGATTGAATCAAAAAGCAACATTCCCACTCCACCATGCTTTATTCCCCTCCTTTCCATTGTTTCACTCCATCTTCCACTCAAAAAGACCTAAACACTATGGATGTAGATCACCTGACCACAAGCCAAGTCAAAGAACATAGACAATGAGGCTTATGCTTCAACTGTCATGTGCAAGGACATATATCCAAAGACTGCCCTACCAAGAAAAGGCGCTTTGAGAAAAAGGAAATATGGAAAATAGAGATGGAAAAGAAAGAAGAAACTGAAGAAGGGATGGAAGAAAAAACGGTGGGCTCCTTGTCCACCCGATTGTTTGATCTGAAGGATTGTTAGATGGGAGGACTGCTTCGATGTCAGTATCCTCTGCTTTCAAAGTTACTTGCTCTCCTGTACTAGTAGCCAAACGATGAACCAAATCTTTGAAACTACCTATTCAACTTGTCGTAATGCAAGAAACCTTGAAAACCATCAAAACCTCCACTCTTATAGATTCTGGAGTAGAAATATCCTGCATGGACCATCACTTCACCAAGAAACATCAGATCTCTCTAGAGTGACTAGCTTGACTGATTATCACCAGGAATGCAGACCAATCTCATAATACCACCATTAGATTTTCCACTTCACTCTACATGAAGATAGGAGAGCAGATGCAGAAAGTGCTTTTCTACATCATGAACTACAAAAAAGAAAACATGATTCTTGGTGCACCCTGGTTAG
>JBBPKO010000830.1:0-11886 GCA_038089295.1 Xerocomus amazonicus
TGGCAGCTAATGATGTCATGGCTAATATATGGATTCTAGACTCAGCCAGATGATGATGTGATCATGCTGATGACATCCCAGGTCTGGATTGATTATCTAATGAGATCATGTGACTGGTCACATGACGGGCTTAGTCACTAGACTGAGGGATTTGAAGTAAAGGGTATTGGGACTAAGACCCAGTGGTGGTCACTATGGCTTGATGCTAGTCAGAGGCTAGTCCTGAAGTCTAATGGGAAGAAAAGATGAAAAATGCATAGAAAATGCCCATTTTTGTAACACTACCCCTGGCTTAGTTGTGAAATTCCAAGACACAACTCTGAATTTTTCATTACTTGTTGTACTGTTCAGATCAGCAAGGTTCCTCTTTAAGGAATATAACCACTTCTGATGCTGGGGTTTGTTGTGGCAAAAATGTCATTGAAAGAAAAACTGGCATGTTCAGGAGTTGAAAACTGAAATGAAGAACTGATAAAAATTCATGACTGTTGTTAAAATTGATTGTGAATGCTGAAAAAATTGCATTCTAGGAGTATGCATCCCATGCTCTATTCTGTAGCTTCTTGCCCTCTCTCGCTTCAATTTCATCCTGAAATGACCAGAGCGAAACACAGCAGAAGGAGATGCACCCTGGTAGATAGCACGAACATAGGGAAACTGATCAAATCCCTGAGCAAAGGTGAGAAAACAGAGGTAGACTGGCAGAGTCAACAAAGATACAACCCTGGTAGATGGTAAACTGAAGACTGAGACTTGACTGGCAAACCATACTGATCTTGGTTGGCAGCAGACATGAGAAACCCTGGCTGCAAGCTATAGTAGAAACCTATATGCTCAGTTTGCAACTATTCAAGTGTGACTGTAAACTGTTTTCCTTGGATACTGTCAGACTGATTACAGCAGAATGTCCACCTACTAAAAGGCAGCCCATTCAAGCTTAACACCTAACCAAAGGCACCAAGCACTGGTAATGGCTGGACTGAAAGCTATAAAATGCAAAACTCCACTCTGTCGCAGTCAGAGTGTTCCTCCTAATTGATTGTTGGTTGAAGCACATAGCTTCCTGTGGTTGACCTCTTACTGGGTCCTGATATGACTCACTGAGGAGACCAAATTCATTGCTCCCTTCCTATCTTCTGTGCAGAGGAACTCATAGTCAGCAAGTAAATGCATTAAAGCTCTGCAGGCTACTTATCCTTTAAACACCTACTGAAGGAAAGTCTTGTACAAGCAAGTGGATAATACTGTTGACTGGGGAGTATTTGTGACCTTACTCCAAACTCAATTAAGAGCCTCATTATGTGATCTCTCTTCTAGACCACAACTGACAATTTATCCAGATCATAAACTGCATGGTTCAAGCTTTGACTTTTGGTACAGCAGAGTCTTAACTGCCCCTTGATTCCTTGGTAATTATGCACAATTGTGGCAGCTAAGTCCCAGATGTGGACTCTGTTCTTCCAAGAACAATTGTACACCAGCTGTGATCCTTTGATAAGGGCAATCCCATTCAAGTATGAACTTCATTCCCTATCCATAAATGTACTGCAGATGCTACGACAACACTTGTCTATCATCCAGACTTCTAGTCCTTGGCATCTGAACCTTTTAATCCAAACAGATGGTAGTTTTTGCCTACTGGCACCATCTTTCCACTACTGATGGTCCTGTTGTTCTGACTGTGATTTATTATTGTAGCAGCTAAGTGACCTAGGTGTCTCTCCATACTTCCAAGTATGACAACAATCCTGCTTCATATGTTCCTCTTCCTGATATCCTTCCCATAATTGTAGCAGCTAAGTGCTTCTGTACTAGCACTCTGTACTTCCAAGTATGATAATAGGACAGGTGCTGTAAAGGGACCTCTTTGTGTAACTACCTTTCAGACTTTGGGGCTGATCCATTGTTGTGGCAGCTAAGTGACCTGTGTGTCACTCCCTACTTTCAAGTAGAACAAGGATCCTGACTGCTATTCCAGCTTCCTCCAGATTCTTGTTTCTTCCTTAGTATGACCTTTGAGATGATTCTTGCCTTCTTCTGAGGCATCTCCATTCTCAGTCCTGACTGTTTGTTCCTTGTTGTCTCCCTTTCTGTTTCCCTTGTAGAGCGAGACCTGATGTGATTCTGATAAATACTGGTATAGAGGATCTATGGGACTCTCTCTCCTGGATACATAATTACTATTCTACTGTTTTTGTCATTTTGTCAGTTTTCCTTCTTTTTCTTCTGATGGTTTTTGTTTCTTGGCAAAGTTTACAATGGCAACACCTTCTAGACCTTGGCCCTTGTGTCCTATCCTTGCCTTTGCCTTCCATGCTGCCTTGTTTGCATTTACCCAATAATTGATGAATTGAGTTGGTGGCCAGATTCCTACTGACTCTATGTAGAGTGTTAGCTTCTTGATCATCCAGGGACTGAAGGGTCCTTCTAGGATGTTACTGAGATGACAGTAGTGGGATATCTGCCATGCTGGTGATTGGTAATTGTTGCAGTGGTGATGGGCTTCAATGAGGGCAGCACTCTCAAGTACTGTTGCAGGTTCGATGTAGGGGATGATGGACATTCTTATCTTGAGGTCTCTTGGTTACTTGCTTACTGGAGCAGTCTGGTAGACTGAGGGACTGACTCAGTGAAGAGCTCCCTCCTTTTATCTTCTAGCTTCTGCACATGGACCAGTGCATGGGCCATGGGTACCTCTCAGATAATGAGTACCCTCCCAGTTTGGATGTACTTGTTACTTCCAGTTATGGACTGCTTCTGAACCTTCTTTTATAATGACTTCCAAAGTCATTAGGCTTCTTCAGATAAACTGCTTATGAATCTTCATAATCCGTGGAGGACAGTTGATGGTCTTATCTTGGAACAGAGGCCACAACTCAGCCTTTGTTGCTTATGAGCAATTACTAAGGGACACAGGTTCCCAAAGATTTATTATGCCAACTGTATAATGCCATGAGATAACTGATATAGCACCTTGAATAGAACTATGCTCTTTATTCATCATATTATGAATGATCTGACAAACCCGCTTTCCACACAGATAGAGCCTAATTCAAGATCTTCAACTACACAGATTTTCTGGACATCTCTTTGCATTGCTTTACTGATTATATGAGTGAATGCTTCCTTCTGATATGACCAATTACTAGATTCCTTCAAATAAACTGACATTTCTTATTAAGCCTATAGACTGAGTTTCACTGAAAAAGTTCAAGCTTTTGATTCTTCTGATGTGAGTACTTTGCTTCGGAAATCTGACTTCTGATATTCCTACAATATTCTTCTATAATAAACACTCATCCCTATCATGGTCAGGGATTAACTCCTAATTCCTTGATTCTTCTGATTGATGCTGATTCTTCTGATAATCTCTTCTATTCAGCATTTCATCTTGGTAACTTTGAAGTTCTACTTTTGCTTCTGATATTCCTGATATTATGGCTGAGCCTCCTTGTCTGGCTTCTATGTATCTGTTCCTGGATCTGGATATGTCTATCAATCTTGGATGATTCTGAAATTTTCCACCCTAAACGTGAATGGTGGATTCTTCAACAGACAGCCCTGATGGGCTGGATCTAATGTTGGATTCTTTGACCTTGCCATCCAAACATTTCACCTATTCTTGAATGGACAGTTTTGGGTGAGATGACCAACTTCTTGACAGTTATGGCAGTGCCTCAGATACAATGTTTCCATGAGATCAGAACTAGAGGGTCCTCCTAAACTTTGGATTCCTTCTGCTTGACTACAGTCCTTTCTCTTGTGCTCTGAACAATGGCACTTCTGGCAATGTGTTACTCTTCTTAGCTTTGGCTGACTGGCCACTTCTGGTTCTGATGCCATTGATCTTTCTAGTAAAATGGATTCTACTGCTTCTGCTTCTTGCCCTAATGGTGATAGCTCTAGACTTGGCCTTCTGTGACTTGGAGCTTCTTCTGGGTTGTTCCGTCTAATGAGGACTTGTGGAACCACATTCTGTGGATTATCTGATTGCCGTGTGGGGAAGGTATATATCTCTTCCTCTCTACACTGATGTCTATGGTATAATGACTCTATAGGTTCCAGCAGAGAAAAGTAATCTCCTGCACAGTAGCTTGTTAACAGTACTGGGGCCTATATGACCTTTAGACAGCATTGACAACTTCTGACCCAAAAGATCACCCAAGAATCTTCATATTGACATTTTCTTGACGAAAAGCAAAACAGCGGATTGATATCTCCAGATGTTTCTATACTGGTTAACAGGAATAATGGTGCCACATCTGGTGGCACTTGACTTGGTATCATGAACACAAATGGATCCATTCTTGATCCTTTCTGAAAAAAGTATAGCCCTACTGGCTTTCTGGTCTGACTGATTATTGCAGATGCTCACCTACCCTCCCAGAGTTTGGAGACTTCTGATACTGAGATTGCTTGATATGAAGATGGAGGGTGTGTGCCCTATTGACTCTCCTGGTCTCGACAACTGAATTTCCTTCTCCTATTCTTTCTGATTCTGACTGTAAAAAAAAACTTCTCCTTGTCACATTCAAGGAGTAACTCCCGACCTTCCTCTGATTGGCTACTGATCTGCAACTAAAACTCTTGTGTGTCACATTTGCATAATATCTCCAGAAATTGACTGAAATGGAGGAACCAGATATGCCTGGCTTCAGCAACTGAATACACTCAGCACAGCAATGTGACAATAACTGTGATCACATGAACACTGAACATTATTGATTTGTTCTACATGGCAGCCTCTAGTGCTCTGCCAATATGCTCCCTAGTGCACTATGGGAAACAGCAACTTTATCCTTATTTCAACTACACCTCCAAGACAGAGGATACAGAGGATGATGCCCAACATGTCATGGATACCACTTCAGCAGACGACCAAATAACTAGCATGGACTGGGTGCTATTCCCAAGGTATGTCACATGCATCTAGATGTTGCTCCCTATACTCTAGGAGCCCTGAGATGTCTTGAGCCTGGTAACTGATAACAACCTTGATATGTTCCTACTGATGCGTGAACTTGCTGATGCACCTGTTGTTCCTTCTTACTGATCTTCTGGATATACTGATGATGACCTTGATATGAACCCTTGGCAGCATAGCCTGAGCAGGTTCCTTGTTGACATCTTCCTTTGACTCTAGTCTCTGCTGGTGCATGTAAACTTGAGCACCTGTTGAGACTTCAACTTTGACCACAGTAAGCGGTCTTGTTCAAGTGAAACAAAGTCCCTACTATACTAAGTAGTGGACAGGGTCCTATGGTGGAAGTGTCAATACTGATACTGATACTGATAACTGACAGATACACGATAACCCCAACAAAGAGGTCACTAGATGAGTAAAGATGAAATGGATCCTGAGGGATGGACGAGCCACAGCCAGTCCCTTAATATAGGATAATGGGAGACTACCCTTGGTGAGTAGGAGTCTGGGGATACCTTACTGGCCTGGAGCAAAATCCAGTGAATCCCTTAATGTTACACAGTTGTATCGAAGGACCAGAAGATCTACTCTGGATGGAGTAGCTTACTTAAGAGGATGGAAGTCACTTCAGGAGTAAGGAGCAAGATCTAGCTGAATTGCATAGAACTAGCTTACCACTATTGGTACATGGCACTAAGTATATATACTACTCCCTATGGTGCACAGACCACCCTGACTAAGTGTTATCATACCAATCTATGGGGTTATGATAAAGATCAGTTGGGGTTTGGGGTGATAGTAATCAGATGGGGAGGAGATAAGGGAACACGAGGCAAGATAATGATCATTGCCTAGAAGAGAAATAGTGTCCATCGATAAGTAGAGATCAGATCAAGATAAAGGTGATCATGGTGAACATAAACAGAAAAACCATAACAAAAGCTCCCTTTTAAGATATCAGACACTGACTGATACCTCCTTTACCTAGTATAGTCCTTTAGTGGCCCATGCTTCATCTCACTTGTCATGGTCCTCGGCAGGAAGAGGAGTTGGTTCATAGAGAGTGTCGTCTTCAGTCTTTACATTGTGGTCTGGGGGAGGACAAGGAGCTTATCCATGAGCATGCTTGCAGGTAGCATAGATTCCTGCCAGACAATTTTCTCAAGAATGCCTGGGAGTGACTCATTGACAGCAGGGGCAGGTATATGTTGGGCAATGAATGCCCAAGTGCATGTCATACTCCCTACAGTAGACACAACAGCTGTTCCATTCACTTGGGGCATCTACGTCAATAGGTTCCTCTCACATTCCAGGCTGGTGGAGGAACGTTCATCGATGGATGGGGGACATGGGTAAGCTGAAGGAGGAAGTGATTGTTTGTCATCTTGCTCGATGATGAGGGGCAGGGGTTGGTGTTTGGCAGGTATCTGGTAACATTGGGTAGACCAGAGGAGGTGGAGAGGGAGACGCAGTAGGAGGAGAGGAAGGAGGGGATTCAGTGGGAGGTCAATGAGGGAGCGGTGTAGGAGATGGGGTAGCAGAGCAAACACAGGGGAGAATGGGGTCGTCATCCTGTGTCAAATATGTATGCAGCACCCCTGGGTGAAGAGTGTGTAAGAGAGGGAAGAAAATGAGTACAACTAGGTCATAAGGGAGTGAGTTGATAACATCTCCAAAATGCAGGTGGAAGAGCAGGTCAAGGGTTTGGATGTGGGCCTGTGCTATACAAATACTTCCTTCTGCCACTAGGGCAGGTGGACAATCATAAGGGGTGAGTTAGTGCATTACAAGGCAGAGAGTGGAATATGTTAAGTAGAGGTTACATGCCTCTAGCATAGCCTCATTGGCAAGAGGGTGATTGGTGATCGACATCATAAGGATGGCACCAAAGAGAAGGCGGTGAGGGAAAATGGGTAGAAGGTTGGCGTGGAGGGGAATTGGGTCAGGGAGAATGGGGGCAGTTGACAATTCTGACATGATGTTGGTTAAGTGGCGAATAGCTGGCATTTGATGGATCATCGGAGATGATGGGAGTTTTTATATTCTTGTAGGATGGTCTATGCATCAAGCAAGTTCTGTTCTGGTTCCCAGGTATTTTCAGCATGGGAATATCCTTTCCATTTGACAAGATATTGTCTCTTATTTTTCACTCCATAATGTCATAAGATCTGTTCTACCTCCCATTGTTCTTCTCCCTCAATTAGCTCCAGAGGGGGTTGGAGTTCCACAGGGCCATGGACTTGTGTCTGTTTGAATGACGACAGAAGGGAAGCATGGAAGACATCATGGATCCGCCAGGATGCTGGTAATTTCAAACGATATGCCACAGGAGAGAGCACTTCTGTGATGATGAATGGCCCTTCTCATAAGGGGTTTAATTTCCGCCATGGTGTGCTTCAGCAGAGATTAGTGGCACTGAGCCACACCCTGTCCCCTTTTGTCCATGGGCGGAACTTTGATTTGACCTGTTCCTTCATTATTTGTTGACTCAGTTCATGGGCGGCTTGTGCCTCTTTCCTCATTCATGCCAAATCATTTAGACGGTCTGAGAGGGCAGGGATGAACGTTGTCCCCAGGGCTGGATAGACCTGTGGCTGATACCCCAAAATGAGTGCAAATGGGGAGCATTTTGTGGACAAATAGATGGACGAATTATGATAATATTGTGCCAGAGGGAGGTAGTCTGGCCAACGGAGAGGATCACCACTACAGAAGAGATGTAGGTAGACCTCCAGCTCTTGATTGACACGTTCCATTTGACTGTTGGTCTGAGGATGGTAAGCCAAGGAGAGAGCTACATCATAGTGGAGCAATCAAGTGAGTTCTTGGGTGAAGGCTGATGTAAATTGTGGACCTCTGTCTGAGATTAGGTGGTCATGTAGACCGAAATGAGGGAAGACATGTTTGAAAAAGAGAAAGGTGACGCTAGCTGCATCAATGGCCTTTGAACATGGGATGAAAAATACCCCCTTCGTAAGCCCATGGTTGACCACAACCAAAACAGAATCAACAGAGCCCACAGGAGGTAGGCCAGAAATGATGTTGACAGAGAGCTGTTTAAAAGGAAGAACAGTGGAGGAGGCAAGAGGGGAGAGGGGCGGTAGGGTCGGGTGAGTAAGAGGCTTGGCTGACTGACAGGTGGGGCAGCCAGCAACAAAGGAGCAAACAAAAGAGGCCATACCTGGTTACCAATAATTGTGTCACAGAAGAGCAAGAGTATGGAAAATGCTGCCATGGCCTCCAGCAGGGGAGGAGTGAATAGAGGAGAGAAGAGGGTGATGCACGACAGGAGGAATGTAGAGGTGACAACGAAAGTAGAGACATCTGTCATCAAAGGACCAATCAGCAAGGGTGGAGTGAGGAAAAAGGGGGGAGCCTTCATGCATGTGAGCAAGAGCAGAGAGGACAAGAGGATCGGAGGGAGTAGAGAGGGCAATCTTGTCGGCAAGGGCAACATCAATGAGAGAGATAAAGAGGTCAGACAGAAGAAGGGTGATGGCAGCGTTGTCAGTGGAGGTGTCGGGATCAGTATGGCGGGATAGGGCATTGGCAGGAGCCATCAGGTGACCAGGATAGACATCAAAAGAAAGGTCAAAGTCCTAGAGGAAGAGCATCCAGCGTACTTGGCGTCAAGAGAGACAATGAGGTTGGCAGAAGTAGGCGAGGTTCTTATGGTCAGTTTGGACAGTGACAGGGAGACCTGTACCTTGGAGGTAATGATGCCACTTGATGAGGGCATGGATAACAGCCAACAATTCCTGATCATAAATGTCATAGTTCTGCTTGGCAGGGGAAAGCGTATGGGATAAGTAGGCACATGGGTGAAGGTCACCATTGGCATCGTGCTGCATAAGGACCCCCCCCCCCCCATGGCAACGAGGGAAGCATCAGTCATGACAGTAAAAGGTCGAGTGATGTTGGGAAGAGAGAGGACTGGAGAAGAGAAAAAGATATATTTGAGACAATCAAATGCTTCTTGACACTCAGAGGACCAATGTCACAGGGTATGGAGGTGGGTGAGAGCATGTAACAGGGCAGTGATGGTGGAAAAATCGGGAATGAACTTCCAATAGAAATTACAAAATCCAAGGAAAGTCCTTACTGCCTGAATGGACTGAGGAGGATGCCAGTCATGAATGGCAGACAATTTGGTGAGGTCCATATGGACGTTGTTGTGGGAGATTACCATTCCCAAGTACTCGATTTAGGGAGCATCGAACGTACATTTAGATAATTTCAAGAAAAGAGAGTGCTGGCGAAGGCGATCAAGGACGAGACGGGTGCATTGGCAGTGGTCGTCAAGAGTGGATGAATGAATTAAAATGTCATCTATGTATATTACCAACCATCCTTGGGCTAGGTAATCCTGAAAGACGTGGTTCATGAGTGACTGGAAGATGGTGGGTGAATTGCATAGGCCAAAAAACATAATGGGTTTGAAGAGTCCAAAAGGGGTGATGAAAGCAGCCTTCCACCGGTCTGCTGGTCTGATGAGGATATTGTTATATCCCCATTGAATATCTATTTTGGTGAATATTGTGGACTCTTTCAACTTGTTGATCAACTCTGGGATAAGAGGTAGTGGGTATGCATTTCGGACCGTGTGTTCATTGAGGTAGTGATAATCTTGGCAGGGATGAAGGTCACCAGTTTTCTTTTGAACAAAGAAGAAAGGGGAGGCCTGTGGGGACGATGAAGGTTGGATCCGTCCTAATCTCAGATTCTCATCAATGAATGTCTTACACACCTCCATCTTTTGGGGATTCAGTTGGTAGGTTTTACCAATTTTTGGGACAAACCCCAGTTTCAATACTATTGCGTGGTCAAATGAACAGGAAGGGGGTAACACCCCTTGTTTCGGTTCAGCAAAGATGTCCAAATACACTGTCAAATATTCGGGTAGCATAATTTCTTTGACTTCCTGTTGTTGTGCAAGGCTAGTAGCTAGGGTAGTTTTTCTGATCTGATATCTCTTCTTCCATTGTCAAGTGATCTTGGCATTTGGGGATGTGGAGAGGAATTGGAGTGATGGTTGATAATCAGGGTATGAAAAGGGGTCGATCATGATGGTTTTTATCATCCAATCGATGGTTGGATTATGGTTCTGTAGCCAAGGGTATCCCAGGATTAGATCTTCTTTTCCTAAATCCACAATGTAGGCCTGGATGTGGCAATCTACGTCTTGGACGGTTGCTATGAATGTTGTTTTCCAAAGAATATTTCTTCCCCTATTAAGGAATCCATCCATATTGTTTGCCCATACAGGTGTTGGTAGGCAGATGAGGGGAAAACAGTTTTCTTTGGCAAATTGTTTGTGTAGGAAATTTTCAGTGGCACCACTGTCTATCAGAGCGAGGAGGTTGACTTGTCGGTTGGTCAAATGTATAGTCATGGGAATTCGCATGGCATTGGTTGATTCCTGGCTAGTATACATTGCTCATAAGAAGAGAGAGAAGGCAGTCGACGTTCTTTTCTCCCTAGTCAAAAATCCTTTGGTATGTCCGGAACCACCCGTTCTGTGGATCCGTCATCGTAGCATGCTTTTAACACCTGACAAATGTTTTCATTGGCTGTTCCTTTAGCCATCAAGGTGGCTATATATTCTTGCATGGGGGAGGAGGATGACACTCCACTCGGTTGTGAGGGGATTTCCATAACACAAGCGGTTGGGAAGGATGAGGTCAGTAAGGGGGGGAGAGGTCTTTTGGAGGTATGGGTTGGAGGGGGTCTTCCTTGTCCCATTCTCTGTCCCATCCCTTGTTGGCAAGGATGGTTATTTGACCAACACCCCTTCTTATGACAGATGAAACATCTTTTTTCTCGTAGATGTCTGGCTCTTTCTACAGGAGATAGGCAGATTACATCCACATCCATAGCATTTGGGTCTCGCCTAGGTTGGGGAAGTCCTAAAGTCCCTCTCTGTCACAAGGTAGTGATTCTCTGCTGTTGAGCATTGAACTTGGATGCGGCGCTCACCCATCCTATCAGCATTTCAGGTAGTGCCACCATTGACAGGATCATCTGGGACAGTCTGGGGTCTAATCCTGTAGCAAATGCGTCAATCAGGGTGTTTTGATCTGTGATTCCCAACCTTGCGGCATGAAGTTGGAAGTCTACAATATAATTTTGAAAGCCATCCTTAGCGTGAAGGTTTTGGACTGTTTCCAACATCTGTCGCCTCGCCATCTCTGTTATGAAACATGCATTTTTCAATTCATTTTCTATCCTTTTCTTTCCATTAGTCGCCAGGACTAGCCTCTGACTACCGTCAAGCCATAGTGACCACCACTGGGTCTTAGTCCCAATACCCTTTTATTTCGAATCCCTCAGTCTAGTGACTAAGCCCGTCACGAGACCAGTCACCTGATCTCATTAGATAATCAGTCCAGAACTCATACGTCAGCCATGACATCATTTGCTGCCGAGTCTAGATTCGATGACATATCTATGACATCATCTGACTCCGTTTCTTCTATGGCATTCCAGCCTATAGCATTAGTCGCTCGTATAGCCAAGGCCACAGATCCCGAGCCTATGGCAATACTCGCGCATCCCCTGATCACTAATGACTAGAAGCTCCGAGCCAATGGTCGTCATCCCTCGACGGGATTCCGAACCCTTTACCCATTGCCGCTTACCAGTTATATCCATGCCCACAACCCTGTGAGAGTCCGCGGTACTCCCTTAGTGCTCAGCCAATCGCATTAGTCCCTCCGGTACCTGGATTACCAATGCGCTATATCAGCCAGCCAATCAGACAGCACTTACGCGTCTCCACAGCAGGATATTAAGGGAATAGCCAATGGCCTTATTCTCTCGGTATGACGTGTACGACTCCTGAGTACTTTCCCTTTCCATCTTCAGACTTCTGACTCAGGATGACACGTCATCCCTTATTTCTATTTCATTCCGCAGTTCTCTATTTCCATCTACCAGTAGCATTAGTTTCTCACCTCGTACTC